>OY101449.1:85480270-85723161 GCA_956483635.1 Panzeria rudis
AGTAACAGTTTCAATTTCCGCTTAACAATCAGGTAAACACACAAACTGCCTTAACATTTCATAACAAGATTATTGCATAACATTTTCTTTTATTTTTTCGTTTACAATTTTCACTGGTCCACATGGAACTCAATACAACTATTTCTTTGCTTTTCTTTAATGATTCATCTTTGTTCGTTTATTTAATATTGTTTTTCTTATTTGCTTGCTTTTATTTCTGGTTGGACACAGTTATGACTGGCTTGAAATTTATCAATCAACTGAAGAGTTTTCTTTAGTTGCATCACAATTTATAGTTGGTCGAGTGAACCAGTAAGTTAGTCTGCAGATAGTATCTAATTTCATTGCTTTTGCTATTATTGCAGTGAGAGTGTTTTTCCTTTTTCTTATATAACAACTTTTTGAAAACAGAAGTTCACAAACTATCTTTTTATTACATTATAATGTAATTTGAATCACCATTGGGAAGAAGGGAATAAAGACAAAAATGTCGAACGGTGATAATTAAAAAAAACTGTCAAACTTTTAATATTCATCAAATAGGCTATTGTGACATATGAATGAAATAAGGGTAATATTAATTATGATTGTTTACCGAAACACAAAATTGAAAAAGGTAAATGTCGGATGAGATCTACATATGGGAAAATCCTGCGTGACGAACGCAACATTCGTACGCGTTTTTAGATTGAATATAAAAAATTTTTTGGTCTTTCAAATGAGATACTTTCAACTTATGCATAGTGTTTAGTGCATAAAACATAATTTTTTAACAGCTATTTGTTGCGAAATAATTGATCACAAAGTTTTGCTACGCACGCTACTAGAAGTAGAAGTAACTTTGAAAGTTCAACTGTGTTTTCGTATTTTTTAGCGAATTATTCATAATAAAGCACACAAAATCTAATCCAAAAAAAGAAAGAGGAATATAAAGAGAACTCTAAAATAACTTATTTGCAGCAAAAAAATGTTGTCGTTTTTTATCAAAAACCGTAAATCCGTTGTGACGTACGTTACGTGACGAACGCTACATTTTTTCTTAATAGCTATAACTTTTTAATTGTGCAATTTCTAACAAAAATGTGTTTAGTGGAGTTGCAGATAATATTATTATCTGTTCATATTGTTGAATGAAAATTTGCAGTTATATAGGAATGTATGTACGAAAAACCAGGAAAGAAAAAAATAATAAAGTTTTTCTTCTGATAATTTCAGATTTCTTAATATATTTCGAAGAAATTCAAAAAAATGAAATTCTGAACAATTTTGCACATAGCGTTCACACTAGTCACGTGCACAGATACATCCGTTTATATCAGTTTCTGTATGTTAATTCTTATGAGTGCATATTGATAAGTAATGTAGTGTATCTGTTATTAGATGGTATTGTTATTGGCTGAAGTATAGTATATATGAGTGGATACCGAGAGGCTGAGAGAAACACATTTGTTTTCCTATGTTTCGCCCAAACAGATATTAACAGATACTGATGTCGTACAATAAGTTCTTATTGTATAAACAGGCAAATTTGTCATGCAAAACGAAGTTTGTTCGCAATTGATCAGCTAGTTAAAACGAACATCAAAATAGAGAACAAAAACAGCAATAACAAAGCACATCATTGTGGTGTACCTATCAACAAGCATTAACTCTTATTGTAAGCTAGCAAGGAATTTGCACATGAAGTGTATGTGAATGTGTTTTATATGTATGAAACATACGCACACACATTATCTGTTGTACTAACAATTATTTTAAAATATCTGTGGTACAACAGATATTTTAAAACAAAAATCATGTAAATTTCTTATCCATTGCAAAATACTATGTTACTCTTATTGTTTAGTACGCGTAGAATGTGTGCGTGGAATACAATCATACAATATCAGTTACACTCATTCCATCATTTATACGTATAGTAACAGGTATGTAACTCTGATATCTGTTTTAGAAATATTTTGTGGTATAGCGATGCACGTGTTTAGTCCACACTCGATCCAAGGCTCATTTAACACTGCAAAAAACAAATAGCTTTCATACAACTGAATGAAGTTGGTGCTTATTTTTTACTCTTAATGAGTACTTTTGTTTTCATTCGGCTGTATACATATTAGGGTGATCGACTCGGGTTTTCAACCGGTTTTTAAACCGGTTTTTTCCGCAATACGGTTGTCGGTTTTTTCAAAATGTTGATATTTCGAATGTCGAATAGTCCGGTTTTTTTTTTAATTAAAAAACCGGCCCAGTCGAATACTTTTCCATTCGTATATATTATTAGTTTTTACTATATTAAAACTTGACGAACTTTTACTGTTGATTTTCCTAAGTATTTTTGTTCAAGAGCATTTGCTGAAGCATGCAATTAAGGTGAACTAATTTTATAAGATGGTAGCAGGGGCGAATTAAATTGGCCTTGTGATGTAGAATTTATATCAAGCTTCATATTTTATATGGAGTGCGACATCCATCATAGACAAAAATGCTTGTTGCGTGAATGTCAAGAACTAAACAAGAAAAAGAAAAAAAATGTAAATCTGTGCACTAAGGTTCCCCATATATGTGTGGAAAATTTTTTTTTTCGGATTTTGATTGTAAATCCTCCTAGAAAGGTCTTTTAGTAAAAAAAACTGTGCTGATCACGTAATGGGAAGGCGTGCCGCATATAAGGGGCATTATAATGCGCAATTAAGAAATTATTGGAAATTATAGGGATGGTAATTATAGTGTTGTACCAAACAAAAAATTTTAAAACTGAAGTCAGATCCACAAAACACAATAAATGAGAAATAAGGCCAAGTTCCTGTCCAAAAGTTTTGCCCGTTAAAAGTACTGAGATCAAAATGAAGACCAAGTTCTTGATAGCTATAATACCATCTCATTTTTAGGCAACCTGTTATTTGGCAATATTTTTTTACATTTCTAATATTGGGAATAATTATGGGGAAATTGTTTCCAAGATAGCTTAGAAATTAGATGGTACCATAATTATTAAGAACTTGACCCTCATTGTGATCTCAGTACTTTTAACGGCCGTCATTTTTGGATAGGAGCTTGGCCTTATTTTCAAAGCTATGTTTTTATGCGATAGTATTTACATAAACAGTTTTCTTTTTTTTATATCAAATTAAAATCAAAACTTTTGTATTATAATTTTCTCACAAAAAAAAACCGGTCAACCGGTTTTTTCTGAATTTTAAAAATCGTAACCGGTTTTTCTAAAATTTCAAAAAGGCGAACTATTCGAAAACCGGTTTCTGGAAAATGTTGAATAATCGATCACCCTAATACATATACGAGCCGATTAATGTTCGGAACACTGCTGCCAGTATGAGCAACGCTGGTCTAGAACTATACGTTTAGAAGTCCCTGATTTATGTTCCATATATTTTGATTCTTCCCACTGTGCATTGGGGCTAATGTAAATCATCAATGACTTCTCGATAGAACTATCCGTTTAAAAATGCCTGATTTATGTTCCAAATATTTTGATTCTGCCGCACTGTGCAGTTTAGAGCTCTGTTTTATGAAAACAAAAATATGTAAAATGGATTTCGGAAAAGTGGCTTTTAATCCCTTCTTCCAAATGGTGATTCATTTGTTTTAAAAGCAGAAAGTTTTTTATTACGTTCAGAACTGCTTTAAATATCAGGGACTGAAACCAAACCCGAACCTGAACCCGTTGTTTATAAAGACTTTGAACCCGAACCCGTTGAACCCAAAAATTCAGCAAGGTTCGGGTTCAAAAATATAAAAGAAAAATAATTATTTAATAGAAGAATAATAAAAAACATTACATTTCTAGCACGCAAAAAAAAAATTCAAAACAAAATGAAAATAAAATAACTGCCAAAGCAAATTCATATCAGGTGGCAGCACCCCGAAAGCTGGCTACTTTTTGCAATTTTTAAAAGTGCCGAATGGCTGCCAAAATTTTTTGCTTTTTCTTCTTCTGGGCATTTCTACTAATTTCTTATTTGAAGTATATTTTCTTATGTCAATGCGGTACGTACGCTACAAAGTTGAAAAAAGTTTTTGAAAGCTAAATAAGTTAAATTTAATTAAATTAAAAAAGAATATACGGGCCTGTTCGGTAAACCGAATCCGAATAAATTTCTTGGTTTCCAAATATAAATAATGCCCCCCATTGATGTATTTTAAATCGTATATAGTAAATTAATTTCAGATATGATATTTTAAGCTCTAAAAAATATGAAATTGCAAAAAAGTATGAAAAAAGTTTGCTATTAGGGGATTTAATTTTTCTAAATCGATCGTTTTTAAATCGACTCGATTAACAGAACAGGCATGATAGTGCTTAAACGTATAAACGTGAATGTAAAATTGATTTATGTATTTTATTATTAAACAAAATAATTGCGCGCGCTTAAGTTTTGATTTAAGCCCGAACCCTGAACCCTGAACCGAACCCGAACCTGAACTTTTTATTTTCATTAACCTGAACCCGAACCTGAACCTATTTTTTCATGGTTTCAGTCCCTGTTAAATATCCATTTAATTTACATATGCACATACTAGGGTATTCATTTAATCGGGTTACTGCTTTAATCGGTTAATAGCTTGATTAATTAATCGAGGTTTTGGATTAATCGGTTAATTGCTTTATTAACCGGTTAACCGATTAATGAAGTTTTTCATAAATCAAGTAATTTTAGCAAATAAAATTGCATAAATTATCTATTATTTTGAATTTATTAGTAAAATAAAATCAATAACATAACAATTCTTGAACTTAATCAAGCAAAAAAATATGTATCCATTTAAAAATAAACAATTTTGTGAGATCATTATCACTTATTTCAATAGTTTAAGGAGATCTTCTAAAACAATCTTTCAGAAAAATAATTTGTTTAGTTTTGATATAACTTGGCTTGAGAAAATCCTTTCATTTATCGTAGATGTTAAAGAAATCGAAAGCAATCCGTTATACAGAACATCTAGTTTCTCAGTAATTTTTTTCAAATTCTTAACACTTCTAATTGTTTTGATTAATTCTGTTAAAACATTTCTTGTATTACTATGATTTCTTCTATTTCTATTCTATTTCTTCTATTGTAAGGTCATCATCTAATTCATGCTGGCAGAGCTCAGCGAAAAAAAGTTTATTTCCGATTTCCTTAGTTTCAGTTTTTGTACTGTATTTTAAAACACTGTTGCTAGAAGGAAATATTCCTGAGTGGAGATATAAAATAATTGAATTCGCCTCTCATTATATCTAATCCTTAGATTTTTAATTAAATCGTTGGCAAAAGTATTATTAGATTTTTTAAAACTATTAAACAAAAACTTCATACATAATTCCCTCAAGTTCAATTAGAGTAGCAGAGTCTTTAATAAATTCTTTTATAGTCACGTCTAAAGATTTTAATATTTTACTTAATTCATAACTCAATTATTTTACTTAAGTTAAAATCACTGAACACACTTATTTGTTTGTATAAAAAGTAATTTCTAAACACATACATTTTGTGTCGTCTGTGGTGAACTACACAGCACTGCCAATTGTGATAAGCAAAAAGATGATTCCAAAATGAAAAAGTGTAGCAATTGCCATCAAAATCACACTGCAAACTACAGGGGCTGCCCTGTCTATGTACATGTTAAGCAGTCTTTGTCTAACAGACGTAATCACACCTATGCTCAACCTAATTTCGACAATACAAATTATCCCCAGTTGCGCCAACCAGCTACCAGCCGGCCTTCATACGCCAACATTTTTAAGGCCAACCAGCCCATAGCGCAAAACATACCAAACAGCCAGTTCTCGTACGCTAATGCTTTGAAGTCTAACCAGCCCCCAGCTCAAAAACGGCCTCTTGCCAACGAAAACAGTGGTTTCAATTTTGATCGACTTGAGGCTTCAATAGAAAATTTAATACAAACCGTAAATTTTTTTACAACCAACATGACCTGCATGATGCAGGAAGTGTTGAAAATGCAGTCTACATTATTGCAGGCTGCATTGAACAAACCATGAACTTAAAAATCTGTTTCTGGAACGCAAACGGCATCCGCCAACATAAAAACGAACTAGAATACTTCATGATGGATAAACAAATTGATGTTATGCTTATCTCTGAGACGCACTTGACTGCTAGAAGTTTTTTTTAAAATCAACGGATATACTCTCTACGACACTAAGGACCCCCAAGGTAGAGCTTGTGGTGGCTCGGGTATACTAATAAAATCGCGATTAAAACATTACTTAATGAGTGATCATTGTGAAGACTATCTTCAAGCAACTAACATCTGCATTGAAGCTTTTCATCAAAACCTGGTGATTTCATCAATTTACTCTCCTCCCAGGTACTCTATTACAGAAAATCAGTATAGTAGATTTTTTAATTCACTAGGCCCACGCTTTTTGGCCGCCGGTGATTACAACGCTAAGCACACGTTCTGGGGATCTCGCCTCATCACGCCAAAGGGTCGCGTTTTGTTTGACACAATTTCAAAAATGCGGTTAAATGTTATATCAAGTGGGCAGCCAACTTACTGGCCAACAGATCGCCGAAAAATACCTGATGTTATTGATTTTGGAGTAGTAAAGGGTGTGCCTAGCGAAATAATCCAAGTTGAAGCATCTTTAGATTTGTCTTCAGATCACTCACCAACTATTGTCACTATATATTCACATACAACATATTCACCCACTTGTGATTTAACGATGACAGCCACACGTATAAATTGGTTGAAATACAAAAAATATTTGAGTGCTCATTGCCCAGAAAATATTCCATTAAAAACGCCTGCTGACATAGATGACTCTATTAGAATGTTTGAGGCAAACCTTAAGCAAGCTGCTCTAAATGCTACTACTACAAATCGTCAGGTGAGATGTAATAAAATTTTTTCAGCAGATGTAGAACGGCTTTTATCCGAAAAAAGAAGAGTTCGTAGAGAATGGCAACGCTACAGATCCCCTCAGCTAAAATCTAGGCTGAAGGAATGTACTAAACAGCTGAAAACTCTACTAGAATATCAAAAAACCGCTTCTCTTCAAAACTTTCTAAATGGGCTCGACGCAACACCTCACACAGACTATTCGCTATGGAGAGCAGCCCGAGGCCTCAAAAGACCAGTGATATATAAGCCTCCATTGCGAGCTTCGAATGGAGACTGGGCAAGAACTGACGCTGAAAAAGGTACTCTGTTTGTAAGCCACTTGCAGAAAGTATTTACTCCAAATACGTCTGATACTATAGTTGAGCTGCCACCAGTCCTCGCTATACCAGATGTTACTTTGAGGTTCAACATTCGTGAGATTGAACACTATATTGCCGGCTTAAACTCGAAAAAAGCCCCAGGCGCTGATAAAATAAGCAATAAAATGCTCTTAGAGCTACCCTATACTGCAAAACGGATAATTCTATTTATTTTTAACAGTATTTTGCGCCTCAAATGCTATCCCGCAGAATGGAAGGTTTCGCTGATTACCATGATACCTAAACCAGGCAAAGATCATACGAAGGTGGAGTCCTATAGGCCTATAAGCCTGTTGTCTAACATGTCAAAACTATTTGAAAAGCTACTTATGAGTAAGCTAACACCCATACTGAATCGTACTGGATGCATTCCAGACCACCAATTCGGTTTTAGGAGACAACATAGTACGATTGAACAAACACATAGACTCGTGAACGTGGGTAGAAAAACCTTCGAAGAAAAGAAATATTGTTCTGCGCTCTTCATCGATGTTTCTCAGGCATTTGATAAAGTATGGCACGCAGGTTTAATACAGAAACTAAAGCAAAACCTACCCGAAAACATCCTTAAACTTTTAGAAAGCTACTTAACTGAGCGAAAATTTGTTGTTAAAGAAGGTAATTTTCAAAGCCCTCCGCAACCCATTGAAGCCGGAGTTCCTCAAGGCAGCATCCTCGGTCCTGTATTATATCTGATATATGCCTCTGACTTGCCGGTAAGCAGTAACATACACATATCAACATTCGCTGATGATACAGCTTTTTTAAGTGTTCACAAAAGCCATCAAGAAGCCACCCGCAATTTGCTAGATTATATACCCCAGTTGGAACAATGGCTAAAACAATGGCGGATAAAAATTAACGAACAAAAATATCTACACATTACTTTTACATTGTGCAAAGAAACCTGTCCACCTATACAAATAAATAACCAAACTATACCTCAACACACTGAAGTAAAATATCTCGGTGTTCATCTTGATCGTCGTCTAACATGGAAGTCACACATAAATGCAAAGGTGACCCAAATGAAACTAAAAGCAGCTCAAATGAATTGGCTCATTGGAAGGAACTCTACTCTAAGCCTAGATTGTAAACTTCTTCTATACAACTCCATTCTAAAACCAATATGGTCCTACGGAATCCAGTTATGGGGCACTGCCTCGGCATCAAATGTAGAAAAAATTCAAAGGCAACAAAATAAAATACTCCGTACGATTACAGCAGCCCCATGGTATGTCAGAAACAAGCGAATTCATAAAGACCTAGATGTGCCGCCGGTTAAGACAGTGTTTTCTAAACACGTGACAAGCTACATAAAAAGACTTGAGTTGCACCCAAATCCCCTAGCCCGAAACATCATTAACTTTAGAGGCCACACTCGGCTGAGAAGGAGGGACACTCTTGCTCTCAGCCGAACACGAGAGACGTAAATAACCAAACAACCAACCGCTGAAACAAATATTTTTGTCTGGCACTGGCTGGACTTAAAAATTAAAATTTTAGAATTAAGATTTGATTACTTATTGTTAGTTCAATTTTATTGAAGATACTATAAATAAATACATATAACCGAAAAAAAACATACATTTTGTATATGACACGAAACCAATAATTAAACACAAAAAATATATAATAATACTACAAAATAGGAAAAAATTTGTTACGTCGGGTAATCGGTTAATCGACTGAAATTAATCGGTTTATCCGTTAATCGAAAAAAGCCAATTTTAAATTAACCGGTCAGATAATCGAATAGTAACTAACCGGTTAACCGATTAACGGTTAACCGAATGAATAACCTAGCACATACATACTTATTTCCTTTTAAATAAATTTCAAACAAATTATGGACATATCGCAGCACGCTAAATAAAAAATAGGCAAAACTAAAAATAAATAAAGTGCTTAGAATATTTATACAATGTACATTTTTTTAAAGCTAACATATTATCTACATAACCATAAACTAAGAGCAACATACTATGATTGAATTATATGGTTGAAGTCAAATCATACTATTGTGAAAATAAATCTGTTCTAAATATAATATTGTTGTCTTTTATAACACTAATATGATTGGTACAACCTAATGTTTAATTGAATGTAAACACAATATGATTTAAACTAAATATTTTTCTAATAACATTTATACGCTTATTTTCAATAAACAGTAAGAAATTTCGTATCAATAACAAGTTACTCAATACACAGCATTTAGTATACACATGCAGCACAAAAAGCTAATTTTTACAAATAAAATAAATTAAGTAAAGTGCAACTTTAGCTCGCACACGAAGGGTTCCGTACGAATACACATATATCCCTTTTCGTTGTTGCCCTTTTTTCATTTTGGCAATTTTTTCGTCTTCCTTTTTCGTTTAATTTTAGTTTATTTATGGTTTATTTTTGTTTTTGTTGATTTATAGACTTTTTTCTTTTGGCGCTTTTTTCATTTTGGTGATTTTTTTTTGCGATTTTTTTTTATTTTTTGCCGAATTTTTTAGTTTTGGCGATTTATTGGTTTTGGCGTTTTTTTTTGTTTTAACGTTTATTATTCGATTTTTGACGATATCTTTAGCGATTTATTTTAGTTTTGGCACTTTTTGTCAGCTTTTGCGCTTTTTTCGGCTTTGGTGATTTTTTTAGTTTTAGCGATATTTTTTTTTGTTTTGACACTTTTTTCGATTTGCCGACTTTTTCGGCTTTTGGCGATTTTTTAGTTTTGGTCCTTTTTTTTGGTTTGACGCTTTTTTTCTTTTTTTATTATATTTGAACTGAATAGGTAAAGTCTGAAAATTTTATTATTTCGGCTTTCTAGTTCAATAATTGAATTAATGTAAATTCAAATTATTTTTATTAAGAGTAGAGTGCTGGAATATTCAAATCAGATTAGCAGAACGGATTAGTACTACTGATTTCGACGGCCGCTACGCTCATCATCATCAGCGTTCTTGTTTGCTTTTACAATAAGTGTGGTAATGTTTTTTTCGTTTTGGTGATTTTTTTCCATTTTAGGAAATTTTTTTCGTTTTTTACGATATTTTTAGTTTTAGCGATTTTTTTAAGGTTTTAGTGCTTTTTTCATTTTAACGATTTTTTTTTTGCGAATTTTCGCCATTTTCGGGATTTTTTCGAAATTTTGTTATCCAGATATTTTTAATCAAAATCGAGGCATGTTTAAAGTTTTGGAATTTTTCACGAATTTTCGTTATTTTCCAAAGTTAATAGTTTTTTAAATTTTTGTCGTATTTAATCAATCGTAACATTTTAATCTTTCATACATAAGCAAGTTTTTGGGAATTTTTGTAATTTTTGCGTTGTCAATCGTAACATTTAAATCTTTCATATATAAGCAAGTTTTTGCGAATTTTGTAATTATCGCGATGTCTTCCGAGGTCTTGACATTCCTTACAGTTTGGGCGAGTATTAGTCATACGAGATTTAAAAAAAAATCAGATGATTTCATTTTAAATTGAGTTTATTTAAATAATATTTTATGAAATAGAGGATTTTGCCTTCGTAAAAAGTTAACTGCGTAAGATAGAGAAATAAAATAAATTAAGTAAAGTGCAATTTTAGCTTGCACACGAAGGGTTCCGTAAGAATACACATACATATATCCTTTTTGGTTTTTGCCCTTTTTTCATTTTGGCAATTTCTTCGTTTCGCTTTTTCGTTTAATTTTAGTTTTTTTTTAATTTTTTATTTTTTTTTTTGATTCAGCGACTTTTTTCGATTTGGCGCTTTTTTCATTTTGGTGATTTTTGGTTCTTTGCAATTTTTTTTTGCCGATTTTTTTTTTAGTTTTTTCCATTTTTTGGTTTTAGCATATTTTTTGGTTTTAACGTTTTTTCGCTTTTTAACGATGTATGTATATAGTTTTAGCGATTTATTTTAGTTTTGGCGCTTTTTTCGGTTTTTTGTGATTTTTTTTAGTTTTAGCAATTTTTTGTATGGTTTTGACACTTTTTTCGTTTTGACGATTTTTTCGGTTTTTGGCGATTTTTCTATTTAGTTTTAGCGATTTTTTCGGGCTTTTTTTCGTTTTGGTGTTTTTTTCATTTTTGAAATTTTTTTTCGCTTTGTGACGATATTTTTAGTTTTAGCGATTTTTTTTAGGTTTTATTGCTTTTTTCGTTTTGATGACTTAATTCCCATTTTTGGCAACGGATACCCCTCTGTGCAACGGTTGTGAATTAAGTAATTGTTTTCACACTATCATACATTTTAATATTACTTGAGTTCTTGGCGAATCTTATTACTCAGTATTATAGTGTGACGCGAACTTAAATGGTTAAACATTTTATATTTAACAAAACAAAATTATGAAAATTTTGTTCTAAAATACATTTCAAACATATTTTATTTTTTATGAATACGGCTGTTAAACTACATGTAGTTACTCCAATACATGTAAAAAAACAAATTTCTATTATTTTTTTCGGAAAAAATTTTCCGTAACGCTTTTACTTAAATTTGTATGAATATGGAAGTTTATGTCAATTTTTCCCTTGTTGCTTGCAATATTAATCATGCCCAATTCTTTCTGAATATAACTTTACGAACCTTAGCCTAATAATCAATTTGGATTCATAGAGTTTTTATATTATTTAACTTTGTTATATTTTCTAATTTCACTGTTTGTAAACTGGAAAAATTTACAGAAATCTGCATCCGCAATTTAGTATGTCAAATGCACTAAAAGCCGCCGAAACTTGAAAATCTTACATTATTATTCAAATCTCTGCACTCAAAATTAGAAAAGTGTTATAAAGAAAGTAATATACGACACAAAACAACCAAATTGTTAATACGAATACACATAAACTGCATAACAACAAACTGCATAATAATTTAGTGGACCTCAACATTGAAAAATAAAACAAATTTGAAAATTCCTGAAAAACACTTTTGTTTTCCAATAAAAGAAGAAACCATAAAAAAAACCACTTGGTCTGGTGGAGAAAATTGATTATGTCACCAATTAAAGCCAGAAGAAACTGGTTGCCAAATAAATTATTGGTCAAAATACCGGAAAAGTCCAAACAACGAAAACAAGTGAAGAAAAGTGCGGTAAATTTTCCATCACGAACATAAGAAAATAAATGAAACAAGTTCCGGTTTTATATGATAAAACGAAAACGTAAAAAAAAGAAATATTTGTTAATAAAATGGATGTTACACATGTGCAGTGGAGGACTTTAGCTATGAAAGAGTTTTGAAGGAATCAATTCATGAAAATATTATAAATGGAAGACTTTTTGAAAACAAATTTTCTTTGTTAAAGTTTAAATAATAATTTTATTCAAATAAACATTTTGACAATACCCAGACAGAAAAAGACAATCAGCATGACGTTGGTACGATGGTCTGAGGGTACAACCAACAATAGTACAACATCTTGTTTACCAAAATTTTAATGTAGTAATAACATTAATATGATAACGCCGAATGACCGTCCTCCGACACTTGTTTGCAATGTTGCTACAACACTGTAAACTTAAATTTACCGTGTAAAAAATTTCAAGTTTCATTTATGACAATTTGTCACGAATGTTTAAATTTAAGTGTTCATAAATGAATAATTCTGAACACTGGTATACAGTACTGTGGTGTCACAAAACTTTTGGAAGAGTCGTAATTTTGTATTTGCAGTGTTGTGGTGGTACATATTGTTAGCATAGTCACAATTTCTGCCTGGGTATGTATACACATTGGGGTATTCATTTTAATCGACTTTTCAATTGTTCGATTAATCAATTAAAGGAAACTGAGGTTTTTATATTAGTCGAACAATCGAACAAGACTTTAATTTCCTTCGAGTTATTCGAGTAATATTTACTCTTAAAAATTATTCGAGTTAATTGGAAAATGTTGCAATTTACACGGTTTTTTCTAATTTTTGTATGGATAAACAAAATAAAGAAATTTTTATTAGCATTTTATACTTTTTATTGATAAAAACAAAAGGAAAAATTTATTTGTACATAAATTAAGTCACAGTTTGACCGTCATGCTTCGCTTTGAGATGTTTTTCCATCGGGAAATATTTAATAATTATATTTGCAATGTAATTTTTTGCAAGGTACATAATTTATAAAATAACCAAACAAAATTAAAACGTTTAGTACTTCAATGTTTTACAGAATTAAAATATTTCCTTGCATTTGAAAATTTCTCGTATTAGGTTTGTTCCAGAAGATTTTGGGCAATTTCGGACAAATGAGAGTAAAAGAAATTCACTCTCTAAAATGATCAAAGTTACCCAAACAGGCCTATTATAAAGTACAATTTTTCACTATTCAAAGCACTTGGAGAAATAGAAAGAATTTCAATTTTCATCAGTTATTTCTTTGTTCTAGATGCATAACATAATATTTTATACGGAAAAAATATAGTTTTTGGATCTTTGATTTAGTTAATACATACTTTAGATTTTTTTTCATTTATTTCTGCCATTAGATTACTTTTGACTATTTCAACCAATTTCTCGATCACCATATCATCCGTTATGTTATCGTTATCGTTTAATTTTGTTTGAGACAATCTAGTAAATTACTTGCACCCGAAATCTCTTCTTTATTTCAAATAGTTAGTGTTTGATGGCAATATTCCCGAGCTTTTTTACAAGTTAAGTATACTTAAAATGTGTATGCTTCCTCCCTCTTATTTTTATTGTATAATTGACTGAACTCTTTGATAGCTACATCGAGCTGTTTTACAGCACGAACTAATCGATTAATCGACGTAAATAAATTACTCGAATAAATTTTTACTCGAAATTGGAAATCTTTGTTTGATCGAACATTATTTGACTTAAGTTCTTCGATTAATCGGGCAAACATTATTTGAGTGAATACCCTAATACAGAATATGCGATACAATTAGATTAGAATAAAATAGGATAATGAAAGAAAAACATGAAACGAAAACAGTGGTTTACAAATTTTTTTGTGTGGAAATAATTCGGTATCTCGTTAACCGTTATATATATCGTTCTAAAATTTCACGCAGACATAGTTAAGGTGTTTTAAGATTCACGTGCGAGGGCACGGCTTCCTACCATAAATAGGGACTCGTGGGCAAACTCCCAAAGTTGGCTACCTCGGACAGTAAGCTTTAAAAAAATCGCCAAAAGTTAATTTATAGTCTAAATGTTAAAATTTTTACATATAGGCTGACTTCCAAAACGTCAGTTTAGGAAAAAATTCGGAAAGTTTCATGCCGATATCTTTATTCGTTAAAAATTATTGGTTTGGCGCAGCTACCGTTTTTCAAAAATTTAGTTACACATGGGGTATATATTTAGAATACCCCCTTCCAGAATCCAAAACCAGTTTTGCGAAATTTTTTATGGTTGCTGAGATATCAAGCATTAATTTTGACCGATGTCAACAATTTTAATACATTTATTGTAAAAAAATTTAAAAACGACAGAAATCAAATAAAATACAAACTTTCATCAATATTGACTTTCTATTCCTTGTAAATAAGTATATTTTCTAATAACATATATATATGTATGTATATATATGTAAGCTTATTTGCATCAGAGAGGAGAAACGTTCATCTCAAAAACAAGTTACTCAATACTAGGGTTTTTTTATTCCCGGACTCTTTTGTTTCCCGGGAGAGCGGGAAATAAAAAATAGATTCCCTGGAATTTAACAACGTAATAAAATATTAACCAAAAATTTTAATTTCCAAAATACATTGATGTTTATATGAGCAAATTGAATCATTGAATCATTCTTCATTTAAAACTAAGCTTTATTTTAAAAGTATTTCAGAAACAAAACAGTTTCTAAAGAAATCAGAAAAAAAGCAAAAAACTTAACAAATCACAAAACAAAAAGATTTAAAGTAATTTAGGTAAAAAAGAACAATATTTTAATCGAACTTTTAAGGAAACTTCGTATATAAAAACTATTTTAGACCGAGCCAAAAAGAGCATACGAATCATTAGTAAAATCACTGATGAACTCAAATCAAAGTAGTTTTATTTCTGGTCATTCATCAATGATTTTAACACGTGGTTGTCAGAGGGCGGAACTGATTAAAAGAGTGATAAACAGTTTTTAATTATTACAACTTTAATTTAACTTAAAAGTGTATGATAACTTACTGGGAAGTTCATTCTTCTGCTAACTTTTATCGGCACACAAATTCATAGGCTGCCATACTTGCTTCTTTATCAAGTAAACACCAAGACGTATCTAACAGGTGAACTCACTAGAGCACATGACCTTACTCGGAAAAGTTAGTGGAGTGATGAAATTATCACAATTTCGTCACTATCTGGAGCTTCACTTTTTTACGGTACTGGACATTTTATTATAGAGCTACCTGCGCTGATAATTCCTCCAAACTTTCAACATTTTTTGAGAACTGTATTGTAGTTTCTACAACAAATGTATACTTGTTGTAGACTTGTATGTACCTGTTATCTGTGCCTTTGTAAATACACATGTATGACGTTGCCACTTGTACTCTGGTATAGCCATACTTTGAAAAAGATAATTTATATTTTACAGGCAAATTGTAATAATGAAAAATTGTTGCAGGTCAGTTTACCGATCACTTCTGCTAATCATGCCAGTAACTATCTTCCACTTTACTGCTGAGTTGTAATAATGGCCCTTAGAATATTAAATTCAGTCCTCTACTTCTTGGTATGCAATGAAAATTATCTGCCCTCAGAAAATTTTTGCTATTACATATATCCTTTGTTGCAAATGGCTTTTTGAAACAGTCAATAGCGGATTTCAGTAGCGGAGTTCAGTGTTTGATGCAAATGCTTTTGCGAAAGTGCAAATGCAAAATATTGTAGCTTTTTTATGAAATTTTGTGTATTTTGTTGTTGGACTTCAGAGAAAAGCTACGATATTTTGCATTTACACTTTCGCAAGACCATTTCCATCAAATACTGAGCTCCGCTAGTGTTTGATGCAAGTGGTCTTGCGAAAGTGCAAATGCAAAATATTGTAGCTTTTTTATGAAATTTAATGTCTTTTGTTGTTGGATTTCATAAAAAAAGGTACGATATTTTGCATTTGCACTTTCGCAAGACCATTTGCATCAAATACTGAACTCCACAAATGTATTAATTATTTCATCTCACAATCGGTTTCTTATTCAAGTAACAAAAAAACGCGCATAAAGATTCTCTGAATATTTACTTACCGTGCATTTTGATGAATATTTAAAATATTGCAGTTGCTTTTACTAAAAAAATTTGGTTCCTTTAAATAATTAATTAAAGGGACAACATTTTTGCTCTTCGTTCTTCAATCCAAAATAATTTAATATACAGCTATTTTGACTAGCTGCACAGCCAATTTTTCACTATTTCTTGTGCAGATAAATCAAAAATGTACTTATCTGCCTTAATGTGCAAGTAAGCACAATTATTAAGTGTGTGCAGCTAACTTTGATTTTTTATATGCAAATAATTTAAAACTGCCAAAAAATATTTCAAAGGTACAGGTATACAAGGTGCACTCAAAAATCGATTTTGAAGAATAGCCACAGAAAACAATTATTTTGTGCAGTTAAGTCAAAATGGAGCTAAGATTGAATTTTTGTATGAAAATTGTGTTAAAGTACCAAAAATTAAAGGCATTTATTCTAAAAGTGCAGGTATAGAACATGCACTTAAAAAATGAAATTGTATGGAATTTTAAGGAATAGTGAGACAAATTAATAATTTTGTACAGTTAATTCAAAAGTGCGCTTAAAAAAAATCAGTTAAACCGAAACTTCCGAAACTTACGACAACAATTTAAAGAGAAAAAAAGGATTTATGGGTGCCAAAATAGTACTTTTTTATGTATATAAATAGATTTTTAGTCCCGGAAATTCCCGGGATAGCGGGAAATGAAAATAAGCGATTTTCCCGAAAATTCCCGGGACGGGAAATCCCGAGAAAAAACCCTACTCAATACACACCAGTTGGTATACCTATGCAGCACAAAAAGCTACTTTTGTAAAATGAATTTAAAAAAATGTCATATGCGGCACAAAACAAAATTGTTCACTTTCAAGAAAAAGAAAAGAATATTACCTTCTAACTACATTCATGAAAGTTCACAAAAATTTTAATTTTTCGTCAAAATATATGCCGGAAGAAGTGGTGAAAATACCAAAAAAAATTCTGTATATTTTGAGAAAACTTCATGTAAATCTTCTTTGTTGCTTTTCGTCATTTAATTTAAAAAATTACATTAACTGAAGGGGTACTCTATAATTTTTAACTTTGTTAGATTTTTAACTTTCGTCCAAAAGGAATGGGTGCTATATGTTTGTAGTGTGTATCTGTAAGTATATCTGCGCTATCGTACACACAGAAAAATTTCAATGTAAAATCGTCTAAAACCAGGTTAATTTGTCATTTTTCGGTAGTGATTTTGCTTCATAGGCGTTTCATGTTAATTCAACATGATTTACAATAATCTTGAAGGAACATCTATCCTTTTGAATTAACTATATTTCATGTTGATTTAATATTGCAGTACAGTTAAAAAAAATGAAGTTGATACTGAAATAATACGAAAAATCATGTTGAATCAAAGTTATTTCGAGTTGAAACAACGTGAATTTGATATTGGAACAACATGAAGAGTCATGTTAAATCAAAGTTATTTCAAGTGGAAACAAAGTGAATTTGATATTAAAAGAACATTAGGAATCATGTTAAACTATAGAAATATCAAGCTGAAACAACATCACTTTAATGAGCTATTTTATTAATTATTTTACTTACGTGATGGTTATTAAGCATAGGCATCAGAAAATAGGGATGTAACAATATCGCCGATACCGATTCCGATACCGATACGAATATTGAAATTGAGTTCAAGTTTAGATTAACAAAACTCAAGTGCAATTTTTTTATTATACAAAATTACAGTTTTAATTATTAATATTTAAAATTGATATTAACCCAGTATAAAAAATTGGAAGTATTTTTTAAGGAGCTACATTTTCTTTGCTTCCAAAAAATCTATATTAAAAATATGCAGATAACAAAGTGCAACAGACCAAAAAACACACGGAGTTGACAGTATAGATTCGATTGTACTACAAGGGGGTAGTAAAACCCTATACTTAGCTTGGCGAATTTGGTGACCAATTTCGTTTTATGGACCTCCAAAGTTTTGGAAAATCAGCGGGCCCTCAAAAAAAGGTGTCATCAACTTTTGGCCAACAGAAAATTCAAACTCGGTGATACCGCTTAACTATATATGGCAATAATGTAGCTAAAAGTTTGCTAAACAGATTTTATTACCATCTTATGCTAAAAAATTATTTTCCGTGCACCTTTTTTGAAAACTTAAGGAAAACAATTTTTTTTTCACTTTTTCCAGAATAACTTACAGGGACTCGTAATTTTTTATTAACAATATTTGGCAAAGTTGTAGCTACGGTAAAGCTGAACAACTTTTTGGAATATGTCAATACAATCTGAATGTATCTGGGCACCCTAAACAGACCAGAAAAACTAATTTCTACCTTAAAAGTTTTCATTTTTTACGAGTTAGGCTATATTTTTATTGTATTTTGTTGCTTTCTTTGATATTGTTCCACTTCTTATATTGCTGATTTTAGTATTTACTATTTTTTTATTGTTTGTTGTTGTTTTGCCAAATAATCGTAATGAAAAAAGTGAATAAAACAATTTTTTAAAATTTTTTTTTTCAAAAAAAGTACAGGATCATACTATTTTTCTGGGCACAAAATGTTAGTGAAACACAACAAAGAAGTATGCACTTGAATATACTATTTTCAAAAAAATTTATATTTTTTAGCATAAAAAATAGTGAAAAACTACAATTTTAAGGTAAAAAGTGGTCTGTGTGAGCTATTAGAGTGCCTAGAGACGTGCAGATTGTATTGATATGTTCACAAAAGTTGTTCACCTCTACCGTAGCTATAAGTTTGCCAAATATTGTTAGTTAAAAATTACAAGTCCCTGTAAGTTATTCTGAAAAAAGTGAAAAAAACATTTTTTTCCTTAATTTTGTCAACAAAAAGTTGACGAAAAAAATGTTTTGGCATGAAATGTTAAAAAAAATCTGTTAAGCAGACTCTTAGCTACATTATTGCCATATATAGTTAAGCGGTATTATAAAGTTTGAATTAGCTGTTGGCCAAATACTGATGACACCGTTTTTTGATGCCCCACTGATTTTCAGAAACTTTGGAGGTCCATAAAAAATATTGGTAACCGAATTCGCTAAATTGAGTATAGGGTTTTACTACCCCATTGTAGGACAGAAAAAAATCTGTTAAGCAGACTCTTAGCTACATTATTGCCATGTATAGTTAAGCGGTATTATAAAGTTTGAATTAGCTGTTGGCCAAATACTGATGACACCGTTTTTTGATGCCCCACTGATTTTCAGAAACTTTGGAGGTCCATAAAAAAAATTGGTAACCAAATTCGCCAAACTGAGTAAAGGGTTTTACTACCCCATTGTAGGACAATCGACTCTGTACTGTCCAGTTCTTGTGTTTTTCCAAAAGTCTTTATTTGTCGCAAAGTGTAATTAGTAGAAAAGCAAGAAAAAAATTTTAATTCGTTTATAATTTAAAAAAATTCTCGCCATACTCGCATTAAAAAAATTGTGAAAACGGGTAATTCGTTATCCTTTTTTCTTGAGGAAAAATCATTATAGAACACCGAAAAAGAAATTTGTCCGAGCATCGCTTCCAATTCGGTGAGTGGTAATCGAAAAACAGAACTTCTTGCAATGGCAAGGATATGTAAAACTAATTAGAAATGATCCAAATTTGCAATACTTCCGGGTCGCGAATTCTACATTTTCATGACTTCTTTGGAGTGTCTTTTTTTGCTGAAATAAGATTTAAAAAACAACGAATTGAATTTGAATTCATGGTAAAATTAACAAAAAATAAATAATTTTTTTACAAAATAATAGTATAAAATATTATTGATTTTTAAAATTGATATTAATAAGATTTAAAAAATAACGAAATGAGTTTACTTCATGGTAAAATTAACAAAAAATTAATAATTTGTCAGAAAAAAACTCTGAAAAAATTTTTTTAAGTAGCGTTGTATCGACAGTAAAATATCGCCGATACCGATGTATCGGAAAATCTGAAATATCGCCGATATATCGGTATCGGTATTCGTTACATCACTATCAGAAAACTTTGTGTTCTAGTTGGCTGCCCCAGCCAAGATTTGAACTCGTGCCGCTTGCATGATAGTCCACACGCTAACCACTGCAGCCACAACAGCTTCAAACTTTACTTTAGCTATATACTAAATAAATACCCATCGTATGTGAAATGGATTTTATTTTAATTCAACATTAAATGATTATTTAACATAAAACTTATTTGAAATTAAAGTTAAAGTCATGTTGATTTAATATAAAATGTAACGTATAAAATAACTTATTTTCGTTTCCCGCTTTCCCGGGAAATTTATCCGGGAATTCCTGGGACTAAAAATATATTTATATACATAAAAAATACTGATTTTAGCACACAAAAATGCATATTTTTCTTTAAATTCTTGTCGTTCATCATGAAATAATATCTACATATGTAAGGAGAAAGAAACCAACGAAGGATCACAGTATTTTTTTAGTAAAAGTAACTGTAATGTGTTTTAATATGCAACAAAATGCACGGTAATTCGATATGGAGAAAATCTTTATGCACGTCTTTTTGATGCATTTAGTGACGAAGAAAATGGCGAAATAGATATTACTTCAGATGACAGTGGTGTTTTGAAAGAAAAGGCTTTCGAGGAAACTTTAAATTCTACTATTAACAAAGCAACTGAAATGATTTGAAGCAGCAAAAAAGGACCAAAAATATTGATAATTAATACAACGACCCCTTAACTATCCGAACAACTTCTGTCGGGGGCGAAATGTTTTTCTTAACAACTGAAATTGTGTTACTTAATAAGAAACCGATTGTGAGATGAAACAATTAATACGTTGACTGTTTTAAAAAGGCATATGCAAAAAAGAATATAAAAGTACAAATTTTCTAAGGGCACGTAATTTTCATTGCATATCGAAAGTAAAGGACTGAGTTTACTGTTCTAAGACTGCTCTTTGTCAGCAACATTTATCCTGACAACCTTTTAATCGCTCTTTGATCACTTCCGCCCTCTGACAATCTGTTGAACAAAATGTTTTTTATTTTCTTTTCTACTTGTTAGACACAAACATTAAAACACTTTGTAAAACAATTTATTATTAAATCATTTTATATTTGAAATTAATGTTAATTATTTTCTATAGTTGTCAGTCGTTATTAATCATTCTTACAATCAACTTCTATTCTATACTTCTTTATAATATCACATCCACTGCAATTATTTTAACCCGAAAGGATATTTGTTAGATTCAATAATATCCAATACAATCACGTTATAAAATCCTAGATGAATGATCAGAAATACAACTACTTTGATTTCAGTCCGTCAGTGATTTTACTAATGATTTGTATGCTCTCATTTTGGTTGGTTTAAAAATTGTTTTTAAATATAATTTACTTTGAATCTATTTGCTTTTCTGATTTGTTAATTTTTTTGCTATTTTATCTCATTTCTTTAGAAACGGTTTGTTTATGAAATAGTTTTAAAATAAAACTCAGTTTGAAATAAAGAATGGTTGCTTCATTTAACTTGCTCATATAAAAATCAATGGATTCCGGAAATTAACATTATTTTTAAATATTTTAGTATATTCTTTCCGGGATCCCGGGAATTTATTTTTTATTTCCCGCTCTCTTGGGAAACAAAAAAGTCCGGGAATAAAAAACCCTATTTGTTAGTGAAAAAATATTTTGTTTGTTTTTAAAAAATATTAAAAATAAAAAGTAAATGCAGAACAAAATTTTACAGCAGGAGCAGCTATAGCAGCAACAGCTGGTGATAAAAATTGCGAGTCCAAGAAATCAACGCAATCGTCGTATTTATTGCTACTTTTTTAAGTATGCTAATTTGAAAGTTTTCTGTAAATTTCATTGTATGGACGGACACATTAATTTGTCCAAATCTCTAATTTGTGTTTAACTTTAAACACATGGGTCGAAATTTCAGGAAAAGTTCAATTTCTAACTAGAACTTTTCCATTTTTTAATTTATTTTAGGCCTCATCATTAGCAAAGACTGAAAAGAATTTTAATGTTTCATTTTGAAAATGCTGTCAGAACTAAAAAGGAGACATCGTTTACAAAACATATAATTCCAAATTCAAATTCCACATATCAAGAAACATTCCTAAAAAAACAGTTCCCTTTATAAGTGTTTGGCAACGATTTCCTCTCTGCTTACAAAAAAATCGGTAATCAAATAATCGGCACTAAAGTCAAATTTTATTTCTTCTGTCGTAGTGGTTGTACCTTTATATTATTGTATCATGGTCTAACCTATGTTTGATACAGTACAATTTCAATATGTTTCGTTGCTTGCTTTGACACACCCTTTCATTTTTAGCTTTCGTGAATTTTTATTAATTGTTGTTATAGCGGCCAGAGTTACATACCCAGCAAAAAATAAATAAACGCGTGCAAGATGAAATAAGTGTTTTTTGATTTCTGAAGAACTCGTTTCTTTGAATGCATTCTTAATTACATCGTAAATCTTAATAAAGCCATGTGCGGATACAAGGCGAGTAAAATATACACAATTTCTTTTAAGTCTCTAAAGCTGCATTTTTTAACTCATGAAAACGAATGCGACATTGCTAGACAATCATGTATAAAATATTGCATTAATTATCTGGCGAAAAAGGCATGCAAAAATTAATTAAATCATCACATTGAAATATTTTCCAAGGACAAGTTTTATCTCATTAAAAAATAACTGGGATATGGCTAAGCTATAGAGAGCATGTTTTATGCCCGAACAGCCCGGGTTCGTATCCTAACCGTGTGAAAATTTTTTTTTAATTTATCAGCCATGTCACAGAATACCATTCCAATTGGAAGTGGTTTCAATTCCGTAAGTTGCTTCTTCAGAAATCGAAAATTTTCTTCGTAATCAAACCACTTTTAAATTTCAAAGTGGAATTGAAAAACACTTTTCTACTGATTTCATTCGCAGTAAATAATAAAACACGTGAATACTTTTAGGAGCGTCAAATAAAGATTTGGTCATAAGCTTTCCATGTTAAAAAAAAGCTTAATGTGAGCTTTGCATCTAAAAACAAGAGTAAGCAAACGCCTCAAGCTATAAAAACTTTATCATTGTAAAAACGAAATACAAAATATACGGAATCTAAAGCACAAATATGTACTTTTTCGGAATGACAACTGCGGAATCAAAACCAATCCGAACGGAATCTGTGACACGGCTGTATATTTTTTATTCATATTTCGCATGCATGCAAAAACGGATTAAAATCATCGAGTTTTCATCATAGGTCATAGGCACTCATTTGAATGACGATTAGTTTATTTAAATGTGAAGGCATGACCTCCAATGACACGATAATGT
This sequence comes from Panzeria rudis, assembly GCA_956483635.1. Lineage (NCBI taxonomy): Eukaryota > Metazoa > Arthropoda > Insecta > Diptera > Tachinidae > Panzeria > Panzeria rudis. The sequence goes on from OY101449.1 coordinate 85,503,986, forward strand.
TAAAATCATGCGTTTTCATCCGAATTTGAACGTATGCAGTATCACTAGAAGCCGTGCTTTATTAACTCGTTTTTTTGCATGAATTTTTTTGCTGGGTAGATATATTCGGCGAAAGTTTAATGTTTCAAGATAGAATCCTGTGACAGACAGACGGACAGCGTAGGAAAACAATAGGATACGAAACCCTAAAAAGCATCTAAAATATTTAAGTCTTTTAAACGTCTGTGTCTAATTCCACTAGTTTAAATTTGTACAAACAAATAGAAAATTATTACAAATGAGGATTTCTTTGCCGCAATTCCAAACATGCTGATTTGTGTTTAGTGGAAAGCTACACACTTCACTTGTGTTGCAATCGTTTAACGATCCAGTTCATAAATGCGGATTATTAAAGAATTTCGCACATAAAATTTACAAACAAAATTCAATGGCATTTAGGTGAGTATTAAAAAAATTTCAATACAAAACAAACCAATAATATTTTGAAGGTCTTTCTTTAATTTTATCATAAAATAATATGGCGGGACATTTTGCTAGACTTGCGATCCTTATGGCAATGGGCTTGGGTGCTATGTATATGTTGCATTTATTGGCTCAAGATTGGAACAAAATTCGACGTCCCATACCACCAGCTGTTACAAGATTTCTAACTGGCGCTAGTACAAATCTGGATAGATTTATTATAACACGCGGCAAACGTGATCTTAACCAACGCAATCATTTATGTGGTCATATTCATCAAAAAGGTAATGAAATGCAAAGAACTAATAGTTCAAATATAGCTATCGATTGGAAACGTATTCTATCCCGTGATCCTTTCGAGTGTCTACAATCATTGGTTTGCCAACTATTATCGGGTGCTGAAAATACTTCTCCAGAAGCTATGCTCTTATGTGATTTTCTGGAAGAAAATATAAATATAGCACCAGCCAAAATTGGACGTGCTTTTAGTCGGGGGTTGGCTTACCGCGGTCGAAATGAACGTTGTTACGAGGAGTATCCATTTTGCTGGTATTCAGCAAAAACTATGCTCAAAATGTTAAAATGGTTTTCTGATACAGTTCAAAATTAGTCATAGATTGTACTTTTCTTTAATTAAGTAAATTATAATTTTAAGCATTTCATTTTAAATGTTGAAGTGCATATCTTATGAATTGTTTTTTAGTGATAAATTAAAAATACTAACTCTTGCATACATAAATAAATTTAATTATAATAATTAAGTAAGGACTTTATATACATAATATGTACATCTTTTAATTGGAAAATAGCAATAAGTGTTTGTATTTTAAAGAAAAACATTAATGTTTATATAACAAAAGTTTATAAAGGAATGAAAAATTATTTTAGAATGAGCTTTCAGAAGCAAAATATATAACGAAAGTTTCTATGATTGAAAAACATATTTCAATACCCCTTCTCAATCATATGTATAAGCCAATATACCTACAAAATTTCAGAAAAGTATTTACATCCAAGGATTTTGTACATATGTATGTCAGCTACTTGATCTGATGTTCCAATTGATACAATTTTAATAACACCTTTCTCGATATTATCTCTAATAAAATGGTGTTTAATGTCTATGTGCCTATGTGTCTATGAACTTGAAAATGTATTTCTGGAACGCAAACGGCATGCGCCAACATAAAAACGAACTCGAATACTTCATGATGGATAAATAAATTGATGTTATGCTTATCGCGGAGACACACTTGACGGCTAGAAGCTTTTTTAAAATCAGCGGATATACTCTGCACGACACAAAGGACCCCCAAGGTAGAGCTTGTGGTGGCTCGGCTATACTACTAAAATCGCGATTAAAACACTAACTAATGGGCAGGGGTGCCAGATGATTTGGACGAAAAATCGGCATATTTTCCAATCGGCATTATCGGCACTTCAATTTAAAAAAATCGCTGAATTCAAAATACCCATTTTAAATACAATAAACCATATTTTTATTAACAAAAAATAACAAAACAGAACAATTCAGCATTAACTAATGTTTATAACATATCTCTATGAAATTTATTTGACATATTGTCACAATTTTATTTTAAATGAAATTTACTTGCTGGTGTCATGTCCGCCTATTTATATCAATAATCATATCATACCGCGGCATTTTGAGATTAAATACCTAGGAATTCACCTTGATCGTCGTCTAACATGGAAGACCCACATAGATTCAAACTTGACCCAATCGAAATTGAAAGCAGTTCAACTTAATTGGCTAATAGGATGAAATTCAACACTTAGTCTAGACTGTAAACTTCTTCTATACAACACAATACTTAAACCAATTTGGTGCTATGGTATTCAGTTATGGGGCACTGCCTCTGCATCAAATATAGAGAAAATTCGAAGGCGACAAAATTTTAGTCCCCCACTCACAACTCTGTCATTTGTCACCCGATTTTTTAAATTCTTTGTTGGTTGGAAAGGGTTTGCTTGCAGTTAGGTTGCATAATTTTTTTTACAAAATCGGTGCGGACTATGCCCCCCCCCCTCCATCCCAGGACTCTGTCATTTGTGAACCGAATTTCAAAATTCTTTTTTTGTTTAAAGGTTTGCATGGTGTCATAATTTTTTTTCGAAAAACGTAGCAGGGGAGAGGGGGGAGTTTTAGTTCCCCACGCATAGCTCTGTCATTTGTCAACAGACCTACAAAGTAAGATCATGGCTGCTATATAATATGCCCCATGCCATGGAAACACTATAAGCAAATTGTGGTACTATCTCAATTAAAAAGAAAAGGAGCACATACATAGTTTCCCGAAAGTCGGACCCAAAAATAGTCATATTAGAAGAATGGAAAAAAATACAAGATACTGAAACCAAAATATTAATTTCAGGAATATTGTTTTAAGTGTTGTGTTTTTCTTCCGACGGGGTTTTTTTGAATTTGGAACGATTTTCCGTCATCCCACGTCAAATTTTGACGTGGGATGACGGAAAATCGTTCCAAATATTGTTTTAAGTTGTAAACAGTTTTGGTACTTGTCAACTGAGATATTATTCCATTAAATTTCTTAAGTTATTTCTATTTAGCTATACATGGCATTATTAAATCAAAAATATCATTTCAGCTTGACAAATTATATTTGAGCTTGTAACTTGACAGCACCTAAAATATCTTGACAATCAGGTGACAGGTAATAATATCAATGGAAATAAGGTCAATTGACATTATTTCTCACCATTGTGGGAAATAAAGTCAATTGACCTTTTTTCGTTTTTAAAAGTGAAACAGTCAACAAAAATTTGGAGACAGAGTAATTGACTTTATTTCCCTATTCAAATGAAAATAACATCAACAATGCTTAAAGTATGTAGCGCTTAAGGTTTTTTCCTCTCAGCTGAGCAAAGATTTTTGCATAGCGGATTCGCGGAGTTAAGATTTTCCCCTTGGGTTTCCTTCTCCGCGATTGTCCAACAAATATCCCCCACTAGTGAAGTCTGGCTAGGCAGAAACTCTTAGCTCAGCGAAGCCGCTTTTTGATATTCTGAGAAGAAAAGGTCCTTAAACACGACCGAAGGCCGGCAATGCAATAATTCTTACTCAGTGGAGCCGCTTTTCGATATACTGAGAGGAAAAAATCCTTAAGCCCGGCCGAAGGCCAGCTACGTAGAGAATTTTTAGTAATAAAAATAAAATTGTTAATTATAATGGAAAAAACTAATAAAAATGGCTTAATTGATGCCAATATTGACATGGTATTATTATTCATTGAGAAATATCGCGATGTTATACAAATTAAATGTTTGAAAGAGCAATAAAGTCAATTGACTTCATTTCCCTTTATGGTGGAAAATAAAGTCAATAGTCAAATAGTTCAGTACGATAACATTGTTATAGCAGGCGACTTTAACAGTAACTTATTAGCAGACAACTCCCTTATTGAACCAATGCAGGCTCTTGATGTCTCCTCTGTAAAGACGCATTTAAAAACACCCTTCATACAACGTCTAATAGTTTAATAGCCCTCATATTTGTCAACCACAGATCTAGGATACTCCTCTACGATCAACTTGCAGCTTCGGTCTTCTCAAAACACGATTTGCTTTTTCTAACCTACGACATGTCTCTACATAATGAAGATTCATATGTTTCTCATTGTAATTTGCATAACATCGATTACACAATGCTCAATCAATCCATTAATAATATCCGTTGGGAGGAGACCTATGCCCAGGGATGCCAGAATTCATTCAACAATAATGGCTAAATGTAGACAAAAAAATGGCTAAAAATGGTTAAAAACTAGCCAAAAATGGCTAAGCAAGATCGATTGCAAAAATCATGAGTATTAAGCAAAAGTAAGAAAGTAATTTATATATTATATTTTACATCAAATTGGAAGGTTTTTTTAAGTAAATAGAACCCTATGGATTACTATTATTGCGCTCACCAAAGTTTTTTCTTTTTATTAGCAAAATATTTTTCAGCTATTTTTGTCAATCTTAAAAAGTTTGTTGGATATAGCTTAATAATGCAAGTATTTCAGATAGTGACAACCCCTGTTTCTGAATTGTATTTTTGCCGCCTATCGATTGCGAAACACTTTTCGGTGATGTTTGTCAATTTTGAAAAGTTTGCTGGGTATAACTTCTGAATACAAGTATTTCAGAAAGCGACAACCCCCGTTTCTTAATTGAGAGGTTTTGTGCAATAACTCTGTAAGCCACAATATCAAAATATTGAATAAATCGAATTTTAAGTTTGAACAAAATTTAAAATTGTATGGTTTTGGGAATTTTCTACTGCAAATACGCAGCATAATTAATAGCAAAATACTAAAATGTATCCAAGGTACCTAGCAAGGGTACCTAGCAAGGGAATGAGCACATAAAACCAATTTTTGATTTAATGTGGCTTACCGAGTTATTCCACTAAGCCCTTCAATTGTATTTTTACCCCCTATCGATTGCCATCAGCTATTATTCGACTGCCATTAGCTCTTATTGCGCTCACCGATTTTTGAAATATTTTAAAAAGCTTGCTGGGTATAACTTCTAAATACAAGTATTTCAGAAAGTTTCAACCCACCTTTCTGAATTCTACTTTCGCCTTCTATCGATTGGCATTAGATATTATTGCGGTCAACAAAGATTTTTATTTTTATAAACGAAACACTTTTCGGTGATTTTTGGTCAATTCTGAAAAAGTTTTCTGTGTATAACTTCTGAATGGATAAACGAATATGAATGTAAACAAAACAAAATACCTTGTTTTTATCTCTGAAAAATGGTTTGAGGTTTGGCCAGTTTGTTTTCTTCTCATGCGAGGTTTGTCAGATTTATTTTGACCTTTTTCGCCAAATTCAATGTCAAAAATCGCCAATTTGGGTTTTCCTTAGCTTTTGCCAATAATATATAGTATTTTTAATTTTAAAAATATTTTTTTTAATATAAAAAAATTCGCCAAAAATATAAAAAAGTCGGCAAAATTTATAATTTTGTTTAGCTTATAATTTACTTAAAGCAATAAAAAATTGCGCGTGTCAGATCCGACGCATGACTGTAATACTAAAAGAATGTACAGATAGATACATACCCCTTCTCGAGGGCTGGTAGGGGGAAATTCCGATATCAGATGAGCAGATATTTAAGGGGAGAAATTATCGATAATTTGCAACACCTTATAGAGGTGTATTGGAGCGGTCCGATTTCTTAATTTTCACGTATTTAGTGCGCAATTTCTATACAATTTATATACTATAAACCAAAATTCAGTCTGTTAGGAGGAAAGTTTTTTCTAGGTCTTTATGAAGTACCTTAGAATTTTTAATTATGTGATTCCTGATTTTATTCTTAATATAAAGTTAATTCTTAAGGAGTAAATCCCAAACAATTTTGATATAATTACAGGTTTATTACATATCAAGAACAATATACACTTCACCCTCAATAGTAGGGTGTTGAGTAGGTTCAGAAGAAGTGCAACAAAGTGTTATTTGCATTCATATATTTTACAACTCCTAATAACGCTTACACGAAACTTGAAACTCCCTACAGAGGTAACCTCATATGTTAAATTTCAAAGTCCTACCTTAAAAGCTTTCCGAGATATTAAGGTGTAAAAAGTGCATATTTTAGTACATACATATTCACTGACTCTCTGACTGACTTATCATCAATATTATTCGGCACTTCCACTATAGCTAGAGAGCTGAAATTTGGTATGCAGGTAGGTCTTAGCGAGCAATTAACCAGAAAAATCTGAAAATGGAGAATTTTCCCCCGGGATGGACTAGACTGCCCGCTTTTTGCATGGGGCACTTCCACCATAGCCAGAGAGCTGAAATTTGGTATGCAGGTAGAACTTGGCAATGAAATCCAGAAAAATCTGAAAAGGGGGACTTTGCACCCGAGAGGGACTAAGCTGCCCGCTTTTTGTATGGGGCACTTCCAGTATAGCTACAAAGCTGAAATTTGGTATACAGATAGGTCTTGGCGAACAATTAATCATAAAAATCTGAAAAGGGGGACTTTTTACCCCGGAGGGACCAGGGTGCCCGCTTTTTGTATGGGTCACTTCCACTATAGCTAAAGTGCTGAAATTTGGTATGGATGTAGGTCTTGGCGAGAAATTAACTAGGAAAATTTTAAAAGGGGAACTTTTCACCCGGGAGGGACCAGGGTGCCCGCCTTTTGTATGGGGCACTTCCAGTATACCTAGAAAGCTGAAATTTGGTATGCAGTTTGGTCTTGGCGAGCAATTAACCATAAAAATCTGAAAAGGGGGACTTTTCAACCCGGAGGGACTAGGGTGCCCGCTTTTTGTATGGGACACTTCCACTATAGCTAAAGAGCTTAAATTTAGTATGCGGGTAGGTCTTGGCGAGCAATTAACCAGAAAAATGGGGTGCATAACCATTTGATTTAATATTTATACAAAAATAACTTAGAAAAAAGAAGTGAAATCCGCACAAAAACATAAATGTGAAAATAAGGCCAAGTTCCTCGCCTTACAACTCGCAAGTTGATATAAATGCCCCATGTTTCAGCTGAAAATCCTTTTAGCTTCCGTTGCTGACTAGGTTGATGTTATTCAGTTTTTCTGCGGTCAAATCTAATGCTGTTGGTATGGATGGTATGAATCCAATCTCCCTAAAAGCCATATTTCCTACAATTCTACCTTTTCTTACACATTTGTTTAATACAATTCTAACGAAATACACCCTTCCGGAAGCATGGAAATGATCTAAAATTATACCTATGCCTAAAACCAATAATGAATTTCGACCTATTGCCATTCTTCCTTTTTTGTCCAAGGTAATGGAAAATCTTATTGCTAAACAAATGAACGAGTATTTTATACGCAAAAATCTGTTGTCTGAAAAGCAATCAGGTTTTATGAAGGGCAGAAGTTGCATAACAGCACTAGTGGATATGGTTGAGGATCTTAGATCCAAACTTGATATCAATATGGAGTCATTTTTGATTCTTTTGGACCATAGCAAACAAAGCATTTGATACTCTGGATCACACTATTCAGGTACGCAAGCTTCAAAAACTCTTTGACTTTTCCAGCTCGGCCTCCAACCTTATATCCTCATACCTTAATAACAGATCTCAAACTGTTCAACTTAAAGTCTCTAAGGCATTGCATGTCAAAAGAGGAAATTTAAGTGGTTCTAATCATCTAATCGAGAGTGCATATAAATAAAGGTCATTCTATTGTAATGAATACCTCTAATAAAAAATACTTACTTTTTGTAACTTCTTAAAAGTTGTTTACACATTTGCTTTTCAAATGAGAAGATTTTAAATCTCAATTTTGAATTTTGTATTTCGAACTAAGGATTTATTGAGAAAATAAAGTGATTACATTTAGTTGTTTCAATTTATTTCACTTCTGCGTTCTAAAGGATAATTGTAAAAGTTTATAGATTGCGTGTTATTTAGTTTGGGGCTAAAATTCTTTTTTCGTATTTTGTGTAACTATCAACGGGCTTAACCTAGCCCGAAAAGAGCTGATGCATGATGGACGCGGATTGGATGGATGATGAAGGGTTATTTAGTATAGTCAACAAATCCACGTCCAACATCATCATGCATCCAATCCAAAGCTGTACACAGTATTTTTTGCCTCAAATCAAGCTTGCCGCGTACTTGAATCAAGCACGAACCAGGATTAAAAATTCAAGATTTGTTAAACAAATGCGTCAGAACGAAGGAGGTACACCACCTGAACAGTTTAATAGTGTGGAAGAAAAGTTGGCGTCAAGTTTTCCGCAATTATCCAAATTATATCAATCATTCAAAAATTAATTATGTATTTAAAAATTTTTTTATTAAATAAATCAGTTTTTTTGACAGTTCCTTCAAAGTGACAAAAGTAAATTACTAGTTATACACTGTTTATGACATTGGCGTAGCTGGAAATTTTTTACCCTAAATTTCGCTTATATTAAAATTACTCTAATATTTTGAGTTTCTAGGGGTGGCTAGAGCGTTTCTGGGGGTGGCTTAGCACCCCCAGAAGGGCCTAGCTACGCCAATGGCTTATGCAGTGTCTATCTATAGATTATAAAGATGATTATGAATAACCCAGTAGATATGCAGTGCACAAATTTTCATTATGAATACAAGAACCTTATTTCGAGGATTATTACGAAAAATAAACAGAAAGCGCGAGCCTCAGCACACTCAAAAGTGAGATTTGCGATGGTAAACTTTAAAATCGTGGTTACACCTGCATATTTGTTGTCCTCTCTCCCAGAATCAGGCGTGTTAGAGCCTTGTTGTTTTGTTCAGTGTAATATTTGTTCTTAAAGCCTAATTTAAATATTTACCGAAGTTATTCATGAGTTCTAAAACTACGCAGTCCGTCGTATAATTAGTACAAAAGAAGAATTTATTTAATGCATTTTTAAATTATTTACTTTTTATTACAAATTTATTTCAAATTCATTATTATTTTTGCGTTTAATAGTGTTATTTTAAATAATATTTATAAAATATACATTTGAAGCAAATAACAAATACTTTAAACTTTAAGCTTTTGTTTGTAGCTTTTACTACATGTATGTATATATACAAAAATAAAATATTAATTTTATAATAAAAATAACATATTAAACATATGACATATTTAAGATACGTATGGAATGAATGGTATTAAAATATTAAATAACTATTAACTTGTAAAAAAAATATTTATGTATATAAAAAATTGTGCAAAAATTCATTGCATGATCTAATGTTGTTTTTGTAAAATATATTATTAAATTAAACAAATAGGTACAATTGTTTTTTTTTTAACATAAAAAACTTATTAAATAAGATAAATTATTGGGTTACATCAAAGCTTTGCTTAGTCAATAAATTTTTAGAGCGCTGTGTTCATATGGCATTTAGAACAAATTATTTTGTTTCATTAGCATTTTTTCTTGTTTGCTTGAAATCAAAATGAAGTAAAATTAAAAAAAAAATATTATTAATAAGAATTTTCTTTGTCGCACTATATCGACCCCCTTTTGCGCGAAATGGTCAATGAAAATTTTTGATAAGTTCTGAAATACAGGCTGTAGAATTTGATCGTAAGCGACAGTTTGTGAATATAAATCATGTTTAAATACAATAAAAACCCTTCTGAAAATTTTAGTTTTTGTCGTTTACGATCATTTGGCGCTAAGGGGTTGATATGAACATATTTATGTCCATATGTATGTGTAATTCATTGTTTTTAAAATAAAGCCTGTAAATCTTTTCAATCAATTGTATTATAGTTTTATTTTTTAATAGTCCTTTGAAAACAGGCAGAAAGGTCTTAATTCCTTAAAACTTAAGTCCATGGCATAATACCTTTTTGTCTAACATCAAAAAGTTCTTATGATATTTTGTTACATGTCTATACATACATATGTATGTATGTAATACTATGTATGTATGTATATATATATTTTACTAAATAAATTGCAATAGTTTTTTTTGCTATAAATCTACGTAAATATGTATATTATATACCCTCTATTCTAGAACGATTATAGGAAAATGGAGAAGGATATAAGAGGAGGATGTAATCGATAAAAGAGGAGTATGTAATCGATAAATATATTGAGAAATTGATGACAGGAATGAAGACTGTTTAAGCCCTTAGTTCCAGTCCACACGTGCAATTTTTGTTGCAGCAATTTCTTAATTTGTGGGAGAGTGTTGAAATAGAAATATATACCATATCTATTCCTGTCCCGCTTTTTCTCACTGAAAAAATAAGAATTGCAGCAACAAAAATTGCACGTGTGGACAAGGACTTATGACACTACATTTTTCTTGCATTGTTTTGCTATAGCATTGAAAGAAAGAAACAGCAAATGATAGAAAGAAATAACTATACAAAGTGACAAAATGTAAAGAAAACGTAAAGTTTTCTTTAAGTGCTGCCTACTTTTTATTTATAATAAACGCCAACAGAAAAAAAAAGTTGAAATAAAGAGGCGCTAAAATGTTGAATTCGTGAATAAATCGCTAACTTGGCAACACTTTAATTTTTCAAGCTTGAAACGTCAATTTTAAGTTAAACATTTTAAGATTTTTTTGACAAGCCCTCATTTTTTATCGATAACATTAGTAAAAGCTTTGACAATTGGTATTTATCTTAATATAGCTGTACTCTTTGCAACTGGTAAAATTTCCTATCATATTCTATTCGCACTGTTCTCCAAAACTTAAAAAATGAAGAAAAAATTTTGTGTCATAAGGCAAGGTAGTTTGAACAGGTACCACTACAAGATCAGCTGTTTTAGTAAATTTGACAACAGACAACAGATTTTGACAAATTTCTGGTATGATTCTATCAACAACGGGCATGGGTTAGTAAATTTGAGGGAGATTATGAATGTGTGCAACACACAAACAATAGATTTGACACATTTCTGGTGTGTTTCTACCAACAAAATACATGTGTTATTTGGTGTTGTATTTGTTGTCGTCGTGGTGATACCTACTCGTATATTATTGTATCATGTCATAAAGGCTTTAGATATGTAGGTAATAAATTCAAATAAAAAAATATACGAGGGAAAGTCAACCAGTCTTTACAAAATCATGTAGAGAGCACTAAATATAAATTGACAGGGTAAATATTTGGGTAAATAAACGTAACAACTTAATAATATACATACATTTTATTTAAATATCCATTAAGTGAAATAAATAAGTAGTGTTACTTTAAACTAAAATTTTTAATTAATTTCCAAATAAGTATGCGACCTGTGCTGTAAACCGAATCCGAGTAAATTTCTCATTTTCTTAAATCGACTCGATTTACAGAATAGGTTGACGCTATTTAAAAAATAAATAAATTTTTTCAATTATTTTTTTAAAAGGCAATAAATAAATTCCAATTGATTTTATTACCAGTCACCAATTGAACAACGGGACTAATCTGGAAATATAACCCTGCTTATGCCATAAAAATTTTCCAAATCGATCTACAAACATAAAAAACATTCAAACGAAGTCGGTTAAAGATTAAGAAATATGGGCAATTGCATGACAAACCGACCAGCAGCTGGGCCAGACCCCTTTCGATTTGGATGAAATTTGGTCAGAAGTTCTCTTTCATCCTATAACGTACTTATTAGGGCAATCGATTAATCGACATTTTCCAGAAACCGGTTTTCGAATAGTTCAACTATTTGAAATTTTAGAAAAACCGGTCGACCGGTTTTTTTTGTGAGAAAATTACAATACAAAAGTTTTGATTTTAATTTACTTTAAAAAAAAAAGAGTTAACAGTTCATGTAAATACTATCCGCATAAAAACATAACTTTGAAAGTAAGGCCAAGTTCCTATCCAAAAATTTCGGCCGTTAAAAGTACTGAGATCAAAATGATGGTGAAGTTCTTGATAGATATAATACCATCTAATTTCTAAGCTAACTTGGCAACATTTTCCCCATAATTTTTCCCAATGTTAGAAATGTGAACAAATATTGCCAAATAGCAGGTTGCCTAAAAATGATATGATATTGTACCTACCAAGAACTTGGTCCTTATTTTGATCTCAATACTTTTAACTACCGAAATTTTTGGAGAGGAACTTGACCTTATTTTCACAATAATGTTTTTGTGCGGACCTGACTTCGTTTTTCGAAGTTTTTGTTTGGTACAACACTATAATTTCCTAGATTTATATATTTTTTTCTTTTTCTTGTTTATTTCTTGACATTCACGTAACAAGCATTTTTTTTCTATGACGGATGTCGAACTAAATATAACATATGAAGCTTGATATAAATTCTACATCTCAAGGCCAATTTAATTCGCGCCTGCTACCATCTTATAAAATTAGTTCACCTTAATTGCATGCTCTTGAGCAAAAATACTTAGGAAAATCAACAGTAAAAGTTCGTCAAGTTTTAATATAGTAAAAACTAGGGATGCAACGAATACCGATACCGATATATCGGCGATACTTCAGATTTTCCGATACATCGGTATCGGCGATATTTTACTGTCGATACGACGATACTTTTAAAAAAAATTTCAGAGTTTTTTTTCTGACAAATTATTTATTTTTTGTTAATTTTACCATGAACTAAACTCATTTCGTTATTTTTCAAATCTTATTAATATCAATTTTAAAAATTAATAATATTTTATACTATTATTTTGTACAAAAATTATTTATTTTTTGTTAATTTTACCATGAATTCAAATTCAATTCGTTGTTTTTTAAATCTTATTCCAGCAAAAAAAGACACCCGAAAGAAGTCATGAAAATGTAGAATTCGCGATCCGGAAGTATTGCAAATTTGGATCATTTCTAATTAGTTTTACATATCCTTGCCATTGCAAGAAGTTCTGTTTTTCGATTACCAATCACCGAATTGAAATCGATGCTCGGACAAATTTCTTTTTCGGTGTTCTATAATGATTTTTCCTCAAGAAAAAAGGATAAAAAAGTACCCATTTTCACAATTTTTTTTATGCGAGTATGGCGAGTATTTTTTAAAATTATAAAGGAATTTGGAAAAACACAAGAACTGGTCAGTACAGGTTCGATTGTCCTACAATGGGGTAGTAAAACCCTTTACTCAATTTGGCGAATTTGGTGACAAATTTTTTTTGTGGACCTCCAAAGTTTCTGAAAATCAGTGGGGCCTCAAAAAACGGTGTCATCAGTATTTGGCCAACAGCTAATTCAAACTCGTAACGTGTTTAAGAGTCTGTTTAACAGATTTTTTTAACATTTCATGCCAAAAAATTTTTTTGTGAACTTTTTGTTGACAAAATTAAGGAAAAAATAGTTTTTTCACTTTTTTCAGAATAACTTACAGGGACTTGTAATTTTTAACTAACAGTATTTGGCAAACTTATAGTTACGGTAGAACTGAACAACTTTTGTGAACATATCAATACAATCTGCACGTATCTAGGCACTCTAATAGCTCCCACAGACAACTTTTTACCTTAAAAATTGTAGTTTATCACTATTTTTTATGGTAAAAAAGTATATTTTTTTTTAAATAGTATACTCAAGTGCATACTTCTCTGTTGTAATTCACTAATAATATGTTCTTGTACTTTAAAAAAAAAATTTAACAAAATTATTTTATTCACTTTTTTCAGTATAACTTATAGGGACTCCAAATTTTTCATTACCATTATTTGGCAAAACAACAACAAACAATAAGAAATAGTAAATACTAAAATCAGCAGCATAAGAAATGGAAAATAACAAAGAAAGCAAAAAATGCAATAAAAATATATATAGCCTAACTCGTAAGAAACGAAAATTTTAAGGTAGAAATTAGTTTTTCTGGGCTGTTTAGGATGCCCAGATACATTCAGATTGTATTAACATTTTCACAAAAGTTGTTCATCTTTACCGTAGCTACAACTTTGCCAAATATTGTTAATAAAAAATTACGAGTCCCTGTAAGTTATTCTGGAAAAAGTGAAAAAAAAATTTTTTTTCCTTCATTTTTCAAAAAAAAAGTGCACGAAAAAATAATATTTTGGCATAAAATGGTAATATAATCTGTTTCGCAAACTCTTAGCTACATTATTGCCATATATAGTTAAGCGGTATCACCAAGTTTGAATTTTCTGTTGGCCAACAGTTGATGACACCTTTTTTTGAGGCCGGCTGATTTTCCAAAACTTTGGAGGTCCATAAAACGAAATTGGTCACCAAATTCGCCAAGCTAAGTGTACTACCCCGTGGTAGTACAATGGAATCTATACTGTCAAGTCCGTGTGTTTTTTGGACTGTTGCACTGTGTTATCTGCATAGTTTTAATATAGATTTTTTGGAAGCAAAGAAAATGTAGCTCCTAAAAAATACTTCCAATTTTTTATACTGGGTTAATATCAATTTTAAATATTAATAATTCTTACACTGTAATTTTGCATAATAAAAAAATTGCACTTGAGTTTTGTTAATTTAAACTTGAACTCAATTTCAATATTCGTATCGGTATCGGAATCGGTATCGGCGATATTTATTTTTAAGTATCGGTATCGGTATCGGATCGGCAAAACGGCGTATCGCTACATCCCTAGTAAAAACTAATAAAATATACGAATCGAAAAGTATTTGACTAGGCCGGTTTTTTAATTTAAAAAAACCGGAATATTCGACATTCGAAAAATCAACACTTTGAAAAAACTGACAACCGTATTGCGGAAAAACTCGGTTTAAGAACCGGTTGAAAAACCGAGTGGATAACCCTAATTCATACATAGCAATTGTTTTATTATTTCGTGTTCTTTTTAAGTCACTCTTTTCATATACATACGAGTACATATGTAAGCATGTATGTACCCGGCGGGAAAACTCAGAAGACCTTGTTTGTTTTATTCAATTACCTTTCTTATCTAACTGCTAAAGAATGCCTTAAAGAAGCCGTCGGCTCTTCCGTATAAAATATAAGATACACATTCTACATTCGCTTCTATAAGAAGCGAGAAGAGAAGGAGTAGCATGTTTTTTTGCCAAAGCAAAAGAAATTCGTTTTGTTCAGCGTTGTCAACTTTTCAATTTCAAAAACCACTGACCTGTAAAGCCTAGTATGCAGATCTGCCTGAATTTCAGGTTTGAAATGTTGTATTTATTTCTACACGGAATAATTGTTGTGTAGACAAATTTGTTTTTATTCACGTAAATTCGCTTATTTTTAAAAATTACAACGAATAATATTTAAAAAATTATTTCAAAGACCACAAAAACACAAAATATCAAAAATTTCTTGAGCAAACAATTGTCTGAACATTAATTTTTTTTTTGGTTGACGGAAAAAAGTCTACAATAATTGATATGCCGTTCCTGTATTAAACAAAAATTGTGTTGATTTATTTTTCTTTTCAGCTGCGTACTACCAAACAGAAAGTCGCCTGAAAATTTTCAAACCTGAATGTCAGTTTGTTTTTTTTTACACATACTTCTTACATACTCTGCCTGAAATTCAGGCGGAGCTGCGTACTAGGATTAATATTTGAAAAAAAAGTACTGAAATTTATTTTTCATTTTATTTAATAAAATTCTTATATTGAGTAAATTCAAAATTTTCCGACAAGATCCAGATTTTTACGCTGCCCGATTATAATGAAATTCTACATAAATATACATATGTACATTCTACTCTTACATGCGGATCACATGGCGCAATAATTACTCCTCTTACGGCTGTCAAGTATAAGCGTGGGCATTAGAGCGGGTCGATTTATTTTGCAAAATATCGTATATCAGAAGTATAATCTACGGACAATTCTAAGAAATTTCCGCGAAGGAACCATAGATCGGAAATTAATTCCTAGCCCACGCAAATCGACATAAATGTTTTTTATGGGCTAAAACAAATAATACCAACAACACAGTTCTCCTTGGACTTCCGATTTTTATAAAATGCGATACGAATAATGCCTCTAGCATTACTAGTATTACTGAAAAGTTTTAGCACCATCTAATTTCTGGTTCGCGAAATATAGCGACTAGAGAATAGAAAATTCAACAAAAATATACTAAACTTATTTTACAAAATTATGTATATATTTAAACCTACTCACCCTAGATGTTCCATTGTTGTGTCATATTAAAGGGCACAAAATGCACTTTAAAATGGCATATGTAATGATTTTATTTCGCAATCTTCAGAGGTAAAATTTTACTGTGCTTTTTTTCTCAAAAATTTAACGTCTTGCCATTTCCGATTTTTTTTTATAAAATTTGGTATAAATGATGCCTCTGCTATAGCTAGTATTAGTGAAATAGGAAAATTGAACAAAAACGTACTAATCCAAAAAAAGAAATCAACAAAAATATACAAAAACTGTTTGGCAAAATTATGTATGTATATACTTAACCCTAGTTACCCTAGATGTTCCATTGAGGGTCATATTAAAGGAAGGCAGTCTTCAGACCTGAAATTATGTGGACAGAAGATCAGTAAAAATTTACCTCTGAAGACTGAAAAATAAAATCGTAATAAGCAAATGTCATTTTAAATTCCATTTTGTGCCCTTTAATATAAAACCACAGTAGAATATTTAGAGTAAGTAGTAGAAATAATTTTTAAATATCGGCTTAATACATTTTTGTTGAATTTTAAAATTTTCAAGCCGCTATATTTTGCGAACGAGAAAGTATACTGAGCCAAGATTTCGCGCTAATACTAGTTACACCAGAGGCATCATCCGTACCAAATTTTATAAAAGTTGGAAGGGGAAAATAAACCGATTTGTTTGAATTTATTTGTTTTCAATTGTATATAAAGCTACATATTGATTTGCGTGGGCTAGGAACTCATTTCCGACCCATGGTTTCTTGGAGAACAATTTTCAGAATCGTTCATAGATTGCGTTTCTGCTATACGATTTTTTCGTTTTTTCCCTCCATACAAATTGACCCGCTCTATTGGGCATCTTGGCCGTTTTTGAGAAAATTTCTTCATATTTAAAATTAAATAGCTTTAGAGCGCGTTGGTGTCATTCGAAATGTTTTAGTCTCCTGTTAACAAGTATTGATTAAAAAGTGCATAGCTTCCTGCTACAAGTGCATCTAAATTGCCAATATATTCTTTATCCTTATGCATTCTGAAATATGATATTTTAGCTTCCTTTATTTTTTAACAGAATACATTTAGCTGACAAGGGTCTGTTGTGCATAGTTTTCAAGTTGTCCGGTGGACGTTATTTCCATGAACATTATTGCATGCCACCTGGAATATACACACTTATGTCGAATTTCGTTGAAATCGAAGAGGGTATATATATATATATATATATATATATATATATATATATATATATATATATATATATATATATATATATATATATATATATATATATATATATATATATATATATATATATATATATATATATATATATATATATATATATATATATATATATATATATATATATATATATATATATATATATATATATATATATATATATATATATATATATATATATATATATATATATATATATATATATATATATATATATATATATATATATATATATATATATATATATATATATATATATATATATATATATATATATATATATATATATATATATATATATATATATATATATATATATATATATATATATATATATATATATATATATATATATATATATATATATATATATATATATATATATATATATATATATATATATATATATATATATATATATATATATATATATATATATATATATATATATATATATATATATATATATATATATATATATATATATATATATATATATATATATATATATATATATATATATATATATATATATATATATATATATATATATATATATATATATATATATATATATATATATATATATATATATATATATATATATATATATATATATATATATATATATATATATATATATATATATATATATATATATATATATATATATATATATATATATATATATATATATATATATATATATATATATATATATATATATATATATATATATATATATATATATATATATATATATATATATATATATATATATATATATATAAACTCTTGTTATTGTGTCAAATATTTCTTAAATTACTCTAACGGGCCTATTCTGACACAGTAATAATAGTCACCATGGTTATAATTTGTGACCAAAGTTATACAAATTGGAAATTGGTATTCTGATAATTTTTTATCCTCACAAAAGTCAATAAAACTATTACCTACAAAAAAGTAGGTAGCGAGAATTTATTTTAAACATTTTTCATTCAATTTGTTATTAAAGTTGGCGAAAAATTGGAAAAACTCGCGAAAATTAAGAAAATTCGCAAAAACTTGCTAAGATTAAAAATATGGCGAAGTCTGATATTGATTAGACGTCGTTAAAACTGTAAATAATTCAAAAACTGGCAAAAAGCAAACTTTTACCAATTTTTTTCCAAGCTTTTGGCATTTTTTGAAGTTTTAGCTATTTTTAAGCAATTTAGAGCTTGTTTGCAATTTTGCAATTTTTCGCGTATTTTCTCTATTTTCGCGATAAAAGTGATTGTTTAGCTAACTCTTTGCTTTTTTGCAGTTTTACCGAATTTTAATCACTATCAGAATTTTTTATCTTTTTAATCTGAACAAGTTTTTGCGAATTATCGTCATTTTCGCGATTTTTTCCGAGTTTTTGCATTCCTTATAATTTTAGATATTTTAAAACAATTTTAAGGTTTGTTTGCAATTTGGAATACATATTTCGCAAATTTTCGCTATTTTTACGGTAAACTTGATGATTGTTTTGCTAGTTCTTGGTTTTTTACAGTTTTGCCGCTTTTTAAATACTATCAGACTTCTATTTTTTTATGTATATTTAAAGCTAGCAAGCTTTTGCGAATTTTTCGCAATTTGCCATAATCAGTAATGATCCAAAAATATGGGCGGACGATTATTCATTTTGCCACTAAGATTGTTCTACCCAAAACTTTTGTGTGATTTGCAACTGTTTTTATTTTGAATAAAATCGCAAAGAAATTAGGGCTTTGGGTGATTTGCTATTGGGCGATTGTTCGTGTAGAAGCCAAAATGTTCATAAATTTACTTTTTGGCATTCCACAATATTTTTTATTTAAAAAATAATTTTAAATAATGAAATTTTCTTACAAAAATGTGTCAATTTTTTTTACCACATTTGTTGAATTATTTTTTTATTACCATATTGCCGGAATACTGGAACAAAGAAGAGTTACAATAAGGTAACAAAAATTCAGTTACAAATTTATTATTACAGAATTGCCAGAATAAGGCTGTAAGTGTCAATCAAACGAAATACGTACAAAAATACTCTTCGATATGGCCTTTGACGCTTTTAAAAGAAAAAAGATAAGCCACAGCTTTTTTTCTCGAATGTAATTCATATAAATTTTCCTATTTTTATTCTTCTGCAAGACTGCAAAAAGTATGTTCAGGAAATAGTTACATTAACAAAAAATTTTAACCTAAAAAAATATTTTTTAGATAAGCAAATGCATTTCGGAAGTTTGGGTTTAGTGCCACCGTCATAAAAAAGCACTAAAAATGGATTAAAAAAGCACCGAGCAGTATCTCTAAAAGTTTTCGCATTGAAAACTTGAAAAAGCACTAAAAACAGTGCGAAAAGCATCGAGTTGACAACGCTGGTTTTATCCATTAAAAATGTTTTTTATAAATAACATTCTCATATTCTTTTTTCGCAAGTAATTTGTATATGAAGCTGAAATTTACGTTTAAGAGACATCATATGTGTTGGTATTATGCCGTTTATGATGGAGCTGATTAACTTATACGTACACCGGCGAAACTATTCACATCCAAATCCTTCTTAATAAATACATTCGTATAAAAATTACGTTAGATGAAAGGAAATAATTCGATATAAAAAATAACATTAATCAAAATTAAATATTTAAAATTTTGATTGTTTCTACCTTAATTGGAGTTACTTTTAGAAGAGCACTGTGATAATACACCCATTCCTCAATTTTTGCGGTAGACAAGTCGCATATCGTCGTTCACAGTTTGTTCACAAAATGAATTCTTTGAGCGTTCTACCTTTTCTGAATTATTTGATTTTGCATTAAAAAATATTTAACTTGCGCGAACGTACTTTTTATTATTATCGTGTAAATCAAGGAAAATCGTACTTAAATTCTTCTTCTACAGCCTAACCGTGTCTGAACTTGATATATTCGTTCGTCCGTGTAAATACTTTAGGCTTGTATCATGTTTATATATTTCTCACGTTGTGTTTTAAATAATATAAATTTTAGCTCAAAGATTTTTGATGGCAAAATAAGATTTTTAAAAAATATGGCAGCACTGCAACTGAATGAAGTTGTTGTTTATTTTTTATTTTTGCTCTTTAGTGAGTACGTTTGTTTCCATTCGGCTGTATTACATATACGAGCCGATTAATGTTCGGAACACTGGTTCCAGTATGATCGACTATGATGTAGATATGTATTTAGAACTCTGAGTATACATACCCAGAGGTAAAACTTGCGACCCATTCACTAAACAGGTCTTTTTAAAAGCCTTCAAGGACCTTCAAGGACCTGAAATAAGATCCAAAACTAATTATTTTCTGCCTTCTTAGGATAGTCTTCTATAAGGCTTCTACACTCTCTTCTAAAAGATCTGCCTTCTTTTTAAAGGAGTACTTTATTTTTAGATTTTTCGTTTTGTTTAATAAAAAATGTACTCTAGAAATAACAAACATTCTCGTATTCTTTTTGCGCAAATAGTTTGTACATGCTGCTCGTTTATGTTGCAGCTACTACATGATGTCCAATTTCTTCTTAATAAATGCACGAAATTTAGCCTTATATGTATAAAAAATTACTTAGGATGAAAAGATGGAGTGTGAAATAAAAAATCACGATAATAAAAAATATTGAAGCCGTAAAAATACCCATTTGATTTTTAACGGACCTTCCCAGACCAGGCCTTCTATCAGGCATGCCACTATACCCTGCATATAGGATTGCTAAAGAATGCCTTCAATCAGGCCTGCTGAGTAATGGGTCAGAGAAGGCCTTGGTCTGCAATGACATCGAGTGTAAAAAATATATGAATATGCAATGGGAGTGGAAGTACCAGAGCCTGCTAAATAAGACCTTATAGATGGCCTCCTTACTCCTTCCATTTAGCGCTGGGTATATATATAAATAAAATTAGTTTTAAAATATTCAATATAGAAAAAAGTTTGAACATAAATAGTATGAAAAAAATTCATAATCTATTGTTCACATATTTAAGTAATTTATAAATAAAAATACAGGAATTTTTCATTCCCAGTATGAATTTAGCTTTCAATAAATAAATTTATGAAATCAAAGTTGCTTTGAAAAAAAATTTTAAACTTTTTTGTCAACAAATTCTAAAACGCTTTTCTATTTATACGAAGTAAAAATAAAGTTAGTTCCAAATAGTCTGTTTGGCAGAAAGGAAATAGTTGTGCCTAGTACAACAGACTATACAAGTTCAATACTGAATTTTTAAAACTAATTTTTAAAGAATTTATGAATTAATTTATGTAAAAGTTCCTAGCAGGAATGAAAATAATTTGGAAAAAAATTATGAGGTTAGATTCATAGCATTTATGAAAAAATTCCTAGGATATAAGTAATATTTTTTTTCTGTGTATATTTCCATTGATATAATATGATTTTCTTATTTAAGGTGCTGTGGAGATTTTTGGGGATGAGAAAATAGCTATTTTGGGGACGAAAAATAGATTTGGGGATAAGGTATGAAATAAAACTGGGAGCCCTGCACACGTACGTAATAGAAGAGTAAATGAAAAGGCACCGCGCCCTGCATTTGCCTTTGACTGCCCTAAACGTTATTTTCTTGGACATTATTGCATGCCACCGATAATATGTTTATAATTCAGAAATGAATATTATATAAATTGAGTTATGCATTTTAGTCGAACTGTATAGTTTTTCATCCAAAGTTATTTAATTAGTTTGGCTTAAGTTCGTTTTTAATTTTTTAATTAATTTTTTTAAATATTTTTTTAAAAAACAAATTAAAAATTTTTATTATTGTTTTCAATATAAATAAGAGAACGACATCAACATCGTAGGACAGGCCATTAAACTCGAAAAAATCTGATGACTAAATTTTATTTTTTACGGTTATTTTTATTTATTGTATCTCCAATAAAATTGAACTAACAATAAGTAATCATATCTTAACTCTGAAATTATAATTTTTAAGTCCAGCCGATTCCAGACATAAATATTTGGTTCTGCGGTTGGTTCTTAAGTTGTCTGACGTCTTTCGTGTTCGGCTGACGAATAAATGAAAAAAATTTAAGCACTGTGTTTACGAGGTGCGTTCGTTTAACAATTTAAGGATTGCTGAAGTTAGTAGTTTAAACGTGTACCCGTACTATGTAAAGATTTTATTTAATAAATGGTGTAAATTTGTATTTACAACATTGTAAGAACAATGTACATAGATTTGTAAATTTAAGCTTACAGTGTTGTGGAACCATTGAAAACAAGAGTCGAGAGGATGGCCATTCAGCGTTATCAATTTTATGTTATGTGAGTACATTAAAATATGTTTTCTAAGACAGTTATGAATATTATAATTCGATAAAGAATATTGTTCATAAAGCGAGTATACCATTTTAAGAAAATATTTTACTTTTTAGAAACTTTGATGTTATATATTATGTATGTATGTCTATAGGTATTTACCTTATATAAATATATAAGTGCTAAGCGTTAATATTTGTGCTAAAAAATAGAGAGCGGTCAAGTTAACAAATTCTTAACAATAAGAAAAATTGTCTCTACCTTTAATAAATCTTTAATTTGTGATTATGAGATTTAAAAAAGTCATTTGAGATTCATAAAGTATTCATTTGACATGATAATATAAATTAAATAAAAACAGAATTTTTAGTTTTAAACTTAACAACTATGACTCTTTTTTTTGTGTTTTTGTAAATTCTTATCACTGTAGATTTGTTTCCATTATTGCTTATTATAAAATTCATACATTTATAATAAATTCATACAACCCAATAAAACTTTTCAAAAGAAATAATAGGAAAAAAACTTACTATGATTTTTGTTTATGTTCAGGATCAATTTTTTCTTCACCTTGACGCATAGTTACACTAGTGACATCTTTAACAATCATTTCAGCCACCTGCCACGCAATTTCTTCCTGCACATTGTCATCAGGTAAATGAACCAATTTACGCACAGCATTTTTAATTTTATTGCCACTAATATTTAAAGACCAATTATGATGGGATTTCGATGATGTGTGATGCAAAGCATCAGACGGTGAAATAAAATCTCGTTCATAACGACCTAGAGAATTGACTCGACCAAATTTCAAGTTGTTGCTATTAGAACGGTGCCATAATAAATCGGGATTTGTCAATTGTGACGAATCAATATTCAATTGAAATTGTTTAAGATGAGACGAATGACTGTCCATCGAGGCTAATAAAGTGTTGTGTTGAGATATGGACACTTTATTTTCCAGTGTGCAATCTGACAAAGTTTTACGATGCCTATTTGATATTCTGTCACTGACGCATCGTCGTAAAGGTTTATGAAAAGTTTGCAGTTTACTAAATGTTTCCCTGTGTTCGGTGTCATCTTTGATGCGCGTTTTAAGTTCATTTACATAGTTGGCGAATAATGACGATTTTAAAAACTTTTTCAAATATTTACATTCCAAATATTTTGCTGCCACTTTAAGCGGCAAATCAAAACAGTAAAATACTAAACCCTCTGTACAAATACAGGATTCTACATGAGATCGCAGTTTATTTGAAGACCATAACTTTACTTCAGTTTGCAAAGAGAAAAATTTTTCATATATTATCATTGCATCCGACTGTGCCTCCTTTTCATTGCATGTTGTTGGTTCTTGTGACAAATAACTTTTACGATAATTTATAGCTGATGACCAAAATTCTAGACAATCTCTTTCCTGATGCTGTTCCAAATACTCCATTAAATAGAATAGAGTCACTTCACTATGTAATATATCATTGATATTTAAATTATGGCCTTGTATCAATTCAACACAATATTTTGCATAATAGGGACTTTGTAAAAAATCATTTAGGAATTCCTTTTCCAATTTATTTAGAATAAATTTTTGAGCCTCTGTAAAGCAATCCGATGTAATGGCACAGTTCTCTATACTATGATCATCTTTACATAATACCAAGGAAATCTTTGAAAGAATATCTACTGGTATTTCTATGTGTTGTGGCGAAGTTGCACTTAAATATTTTTGATATATTGTTAAAGCATCTTGTACACTCGCCATTGATATTACAACAGATTCGGATATTTCCGTTAAATTGCTGGTTAAACTACAAAGGGATAGTTCGGACGATGCTTTAAAAGTATTCTTGTCATTACATTTTATTAGTTGTTTATTTGTTTCTGCATAAAATTGAGATTTTTCATCATCTGTTAATGGTTTGCGCATGGTTAAATCACATAATGTTTTTAATTCAGGTACAATGCTGCTATCGATATTTGATGTTTCCTCTCCATCGCATACTCCGGCAACATTTGTTTCATGTACATCATTACATTGTTGCAACTGTTGTTTGTTTTCTATAATATGATCATCTGTATTATTGTTATTATTTATATTGGTTTGAGACATTTCTTGTAATTCAACAGTTCTTTCTTCTGGTATTTGTTCTTCCATTAGTTTGTGTTTTTGCTCTTTACGTAATTGTGCTAGAGCAGCATTCTTAAAGTTTTCAGTATCCAAATAGAATTTAATTAAAGACAAAGCATCACGATTTTCTAAATATTGAACGAAATAACTGAGACAATTTGGTTCATCGACTATGGAAGTTACGGACATCGAGAGACGAGAATTGTATTTGAAAAGATCTGTTGTAAATAGATAAAGAAAATTTTAAGTAATGCTTTAATAAAATTATAATAGGCATGATTGCGTAACGCGTTGGTGTAAACGGCTATGTCGTTTTTTGTAAAAGATAAAAGTAACACACAACCTGTGTGCTTCAATCTACTACAAAAACCGACTTAAGGTGCGTTTCCGTAGACAAGGTATTCGTCGACGAAAACGTTATTCCATACATTAGCAACGAAAAAAATGTTCGTTTTAGAACTTTTTTCGTTGCTAATGTATGTTACGTTGTCTCCGGAAACGAGCCTTTAGGCGTTTATGCCAAGGCCCAATACAATCAGGCTCAATGTATGTATTAGGGATGCTAAATGGGAAATCCCAAAATCCCAGTATTTTTCGGAATTGGTAAATCCCGAATCCCGGGATTTGTGAAAATAAATCCCGGGATTTTTTATTTTTATGTAAAGAATATGTTAATTTTCATTAATTCTATGATATTTTTTATCATATAAAAAATCCCAAATAAATTTGTAGATGTCTTTTTTTAACAATTTAATGATTATTCGTGACAAACTGTTTATAAATTAACAACAAGAGCAAATAAATTAGGTACTTTCTTATGATTATTTTCATCAAGTCTTCCGCCAATATACAACTGAGACTTATTTTGGAAACAAAAGGAATTAATATGATTTTTTTTAAGAAAAATAATATGTATTCGAAAAATTCATCATTTTGAAAACTGCATTTCCTCTTATTCTATAACTATGTAGGGGTACATTCGTAAACTCAGTAATTGTGTAGTAATCAAAGTTCTGCGTTCGAAAGCCATCACCTGGCAAAAGATTTATTTGTCAAAGGTTTCTTTACGCAAAACATTGACATTACTGCTGCATATTGCTGCAACTACGGCATCATTTTTATTGGTGTTACAATGGTTTGCAGACCGGTTGCACAAATTTACTGCATTTACGAATTCACCCTATATATCGACGTTACTTTAACCCAACACCATAAAATGGACACTTGTGTACTCATTGTCGACGTCAATTGACTATTGACAGCTCTTAAAATTTTTTTTCGTTTTTTCTGCAGAAACACCCAGGTTCTTGGCAGGAATCGAACCTGCGACCCCAGCTAATAGTCTAGCACACTATCCACCCACTACACTACGGGGGTACCCAATTCTCTAAGGTTTAGAAAATGCGAAGAGACTGTTAAAAAACAAGCACACACACTGCTTAACCCTTTTTCGCCTTTTCTGCAGAAACACCCAGGGTCTTGGCAGGAATCGAACCTGCGATCTCCCGGTTAATAATCTAGCACACTATCCACTATCTTTTGTTGTTGGGTTGACGTGAAGGCGACAAATAGTTACGGAATAAGAGGGAGTATTTTAAAGAATATGGACACCAATTAATAGTTTTGGGCAGTGAAGTCAAAATTGCTATTAAACAAAAGGCAGTTAAATTAAAACTACTGTAGTTGACCACGTTTGGAATACCACGTAATATATTCTCTATGGTTTTCTGAAATATATCCGCTGCCGGCTTAACCCCAAACGACAAACGAGTCATTTTAAATATACCCATGTGGGTACGCCAGGCGCACAACAATTGTGATTCTTCGTCTAACATCAACTGATTGTATGCGTTAGAAAGATCTAATTTAGTAAAAAGCACTCCCACGAAGAGACGCAAACAACTCATCGATTAACGGAAGATTAACGGATATTTAACGTCTTCTAAATAATTGTTGACTGTGGATTTATAGTCGCCGCATAAACGGATCTCGCCGTTGGGTTTTAAAATTTGTACCAAAGGTGTGCCGCACTCCGAATTGTCTACGTGTACTAATACGCCTTTCTCCACTAAATCTTGCAATTGTTTTTAAATTTTTGCACGCCACGCCAACGATACTGGTCTTGGCTTATAAAATATGGCCTTCACATTTTCTGTTAAATTTAAGGTTACCGCACCCCCCGTGTATGAACCTAACTTATGCTTAAAAACATTTGCAAAACGTTTTTTTATTTTAAGTACGCACTCACTCATGTCCCTTATTGTATTAACATTTGAGAGACCGATATCAAAAATCACGACCTAATATAGCAGGGCTACGCGTATTTGTAACTACAAAGCCTAAATTTTTAACTTGTCCACGAAATCTTACCGTAACTTTGATACCATCTCCTCCGTAGGCACTAGTGATCTTACGAATATTCGTATTCAAATCGCCGAACATTCGCCTCTTTCATAGCATTCGTATTCGTATTCGCCAAATTCTTGCGAATATTTCATGAATATTTTGCGCTTACGTTCCGAAAAATAATACATAAAAATATACAGAAAATTAAACAAAAAAATAAGAATTTTTACTTTAAAAAAACATTTGTCTCTACGCAAAATCATAATCTTATTTTAGTAAAGAAAAAACAAGCCAAATATATTTCACAACCACATAGTATCTAAAAAGTAAAGTTTTATTTGTACATATCATGTTAAATTAATAACACTATGGAACATTTTTGGGGTTATTGTCTGGGGGGTGAGAAATTCCAAGTCAGGGTGATGGTACTAGGTCAGTATAGTAAAATACTCAAAGGGTTTTGCGTTCGTATGTGTCAGTTTTTTTTATGACCTTTTAAATTTTTTCCTTATCTTGATGTTTTTTCGCTTAGTTGTAACATTTTGGCAAAAACGTAGTTTAACATAACTCGAGAACCACTTGTCTGATTTTGCTAAAACAAACTCAAAAAAATTAAGAATTACAATTTCTTTAATCCGTTTATATAACGTTTTTCTTTATAATCAACAATTTTGCCGGTAAAAATAAATTTGTGGAGAAAAATAAATATTTTTTTGCCTAAAAATTAAATTTTTTTTTTTTTTAATTCATAAAAAATCCAAAACGGAAAAAAGGATCAAGTGTTATTAATTTCGTGTAAAGTCACATAACCTATAAACAAAATGCGACATAGATCATAGAAATCGATGAACGCGTTCTGCTTTTATTTACAATTAAGTGAAGGTATCCCATTTTGACAAGAATATTGATACTTGTTTTTATTCAAAAGTGTCATTTATCGCCTTTTTTATAAATTTTCCCCAATAACTCCTTCTGGCCATAAACTACTAAAAAAATTAAGTAAACATTTTTATAATTTTTTATTTTTATTTTATTTATTTATTTTTATTTATTTTAATAAATATTGCCTAGACTTTTTCGATGGTGGTTGTTCGGGACTAGTGGCATCGCATTCATCGCTATCATCAGTTTCTGAACCACACATAATGTCAATGTGTGACTCCACTGTTGGCCCTTCTGCATCTCCTGAAAATTCTTTATCATCAAGATCATCCTTGTCTTGCCACACAAGCTTACTCCACCAGCAAATTTCCGCAATTATTGCACTCGGCGACTTTTTGCCTCTATATCTGTAAGTTTTTGTTTTATTAAAATGAGTTTGAAAAAATAAAAAATCAGTATTACCTCATTTCAAATGGCATAGCAACTTGATGATAGCGTTCACCTTGTTCATCAGATTCGGTAGCCAATTGTTTGCTGAAGTAGTCCAGATGATGATGTAAATAATGGATTTTCAAGGACATGTGGACACCAATTTCCGAGAATGCTCTTAACATCCTTGCGACAGAAACATCGTAGTTGTTAGAACGATGCTTTCCCAACAAGCCTTCTATTACTTCTTTGATTGCCTGCCATGCATTCAATTCAGCGTCAATCAAAATATTGTTGAATGCGTCACTTTTAATCAACTTTCGTATATCTGGACCATTTAGTACGCCTGATTGGAAAAAATTAATTTGTTAAGATGGAAAATCATGGGAAATGAATGTGATATTATAACTTACCTTTTTTAATTTTACTTTCGCTGAGTCTCGGGTAAATTAGTTTCAAACACAAGAAAACTTCATCTCTTTTGGCGACAGTTTTGATAAAATTCTTAACAATTCCAAGTTTAATATGCAGTGGAGGCAGCAATATCTTCTCCTTCGGCACTAGAGGCTCACGAATAATATTCGCCGTTTGTAACCTGCTGTGCTCTCTGAGTTTCCATCCGTGGCATGCATATTGGTCACCGGAAAATCGTGTGTCCCAATCGCACAAAATGCACATATATTTTATATAGCCGCTTTGAAGACCGCAAAGCATTGCTACAACTTTTAACTCGCAGCATATGCGCCACATATGTTTGGCGTAGTTAACCATTTTTAAAATATTTTCCAGTGCATCAT
Organism: Panzeria rudis; assembly: GCA_956483635.1. Taxonomy (NCBI): domain Eukaryota; kingdom Metazoa; phylum Arthropoda; class Insecta; order Diptera; family Tachinidae; genus Panzeria; species Panzeria rudis. The sequence continues at coordinate 85,533,129 of OY101449.1, forward strand.
ATGTTTCTTTCGTTTCTGTACTATAGGCGATTGGAACTGAAGGTTTTTTATTGGTCTTATGCAGTAAAACCGCCTTCAAGCTGAGTTTTGAACTGTCAATAAATAATCTCCAGTCATCTGCTTCATATTTTATTTGCATTGCGTCCATCAATTTTCCTACATCCGGGCAATATGCAGAAGTTTTTTCATCATTCACAAGGAATAAACTTTGGAGTGTTGCCTGACGACTTCGATAAGCTGTGACTTTCACACCGGGTGCCAACAAATTGTTTGATTTCAAAATGGAAGCCAGCTCTTCCGATTTATGCTGTGTTAATTCCAACTTGGCAACAATTGAATCAAGCTTATTTTGATTTATTAAAATTGGCACATTGGATACTGATGGCTCATATGGGGATCATCACGTGCATGATATGTCGGAGCAGTCGTAGAAGAGAAAATATCTGGGCTAGAAGCTTTTGGCACAGGAATGTGGTCCGAATGAGGCAATGGTGTTGCGGCACTTGCAACACCAACGTAATTATACGATTTTCTTATCCTTTTTGCGGCTGCTTTATTCGCACATGCATAGCAATTCAATGGATTGTGACCTTCGCCAGGATTAGTCCAAGTCATTGGGATACCGAATGGCATACTTTCACGTCTTCTATTTTTCCAATCCATTAGACGGTTGTAGCAGCTTTTACACACTATATTTGGTACCCAATTTTCGTTCACTATAACATTTTGGTTGAAGTACATCTCGTATGTTTGAACAAAATCAGTACTGAAATTTCCACTTTTTTTATGTGTTGAGACATATTGACCACAGCAGTAGCAAAAGCTATTTATATCTGGCTTGCACAGTTCCATAATCTGTTCTCTTTTGTTCACTTTTAAAAAACTGGAGAAAAATCACTTTACTGTTCGCGTTCGTCGGCACTTGTTGAATGACAAAAATCACAGAACCAGTGTGAGAAAGAGAAAATTTATAATGACAATGCATGTTTTATGTGAACATTACAGAACCAGTGTTGCCACATCAATATTTCTCTTTTAGTACAGTAGAAAATATGAGAGAGTTCGGCTTGTGAGTGTCAATGTTTTCTCCAAATAATGTTGTGCATATCTGGAGCAAATTTTTGAAATTCATACATTTACCTAATTGTGAATAAATGAGAAACGCGTGCATCGATTTTCATGATCTATCCCTTTTTTTGCTCATGAGTTATGTGACTTTACGCGAAAGTAATTAGTTTTGGCACTTTTTTCCATTTTGGATTTTTTATGAATTTAAAAAAATATATATTTAAATTTTTAGGCAAAAAATACTGCTTTCCCTTCATACATTCATTTTTAACTTCGAAAGTGTTGCACATATAGGAAAACGGTATAGAAACAGATTAGAGAAATTGTAATTCTTAATTTTTTTGAGTTTGTTTTAGCAAAATCGGACAAGTGGTTCTCGAGTTATGTTAAACTACGTTTTTGCCAAAATGTTACAACTAAGCGAAAAAACATCAAGATAAGGAAAAAATTTAAAAGGTCATAAAAAAAACTGACACATACGAACGCCAAACCCTTTGAGGGTTTTACTATACTGACCTAGTACCATCACCCTGACTTGGATTTTCTCACCCCCCAGATTGGCTGTTGTACTGTGTAATCAAAGCTCATAGAGGAATGTTGAACTTCGAAAATAAAAGTTTTGAAAAGACTCCTTCAAACCTATTGCGATTCGGTGTGGAAAAATTATTATATATCGTTGGCTGAAATCCAAAACCACGTAACTAACAAAAAATTTTAAATTGCATTTTTAATTAATTATTGCGTATATACATCGAAATGCATGTCCCCACAAATTTTCAAATCTTTATTATAAAAATCATCCAAATTAAAAACGAAAATAAAGCGGCTTTACTTTAGTATTTTATTTAGTTTTTTCTCTCTCCTGTAAAATTTAAAAAAGTGTAGTTACATGGTTTTGGATTTCAGCTAACGATATGCTATTTAATTAACTAAATTTATCGTTTAATTTTTTATTAATTATGTTTTTATTTTTTATTAATTATGTTTGTAACATTTGAGTAATTCCATTTAGTCGGGTGTGACCATTTTACACACATTTTTTTATAAATCAAGAATATAAAATTTTTTACTTAAAAAAACGTTGCGGTTCGCAAGGACATTAAGCTTAAAGTCGTTGAATAACGGGTAGACTGATAGAACACGATTTCTGCTCAGAATGGTCGTCAAAAAGCTGCGACGGGTGTGATCTTACAAGTCTTACTGCCTGTTCAACGATGTCGAAAAAAAGATGTTCATGCGCATTCTAAGCGAAAGAACACTGATTTGCGTTCATGTACAAAGTCATAAATATGTTTCTATACAAACGATCACTCGAAAAACAAGTAGAAAGAAAACGTAAGTGGTTTCCTACGATATCCGATTCAACAATGTCGAAGCAATACGAACGTAATGTCAAAATCACTCACTTACTGTGTTGCTTGCGACTGGTAAAAAATTTTGCTTAAAAGTCTATTAAATTCTTAGAACTCGTAACATTTCTCTTTATTATATTTTTTATCATTCCTATTAATTTTTTTATTATTTATGGTCATACTCATGATTTTTTAAACAAAATAAAAACCACTAACACATTCAAAACTTCTGTTTTCTTTACTGTGTAAGGCCCATCAAACAAGGTAGTCGCACCTCTACAATAAAACTAGAATTTGTATTAGAAAATTATGAAAATTTCCTGTACAACTGCGAGCACCTTACAATGGACTCTCTTGTCGTTATGTTTGGTTGTATTTTTCTTCAAACAATTTAGTAGTATTTTCAGTGTTTTAATGAAAATCGTCAAATAAACTAGAAATTAACAATATGGCATTATTGTATAATTTTAATACTTAAGAGAGTAAAATTGACACACGTAATCATAGCTGCCAGAAATGACGATTTTTTACGATATGGTAAAAAACGAGATGACATACTGTGTTGTCATATCGTAAGTTTTTTACGATATGACAACACTGAGGAAGCCATTCACAGTGTATGGCTTTCTCAGTGTTGTCATATCGTAAGAAACTTACGATATGACAACACAGTATGTCATATCGTTTTTTGCCATATCGTAAAAAATCTTCATTTCTGGCAGCTATGCACGTAAGTGCAAGCAAACGAAAGCTGTCGATATTGTTGAACCCAAATTGACTAGATTGCGAGACAGTGGCTTTCGGTCGCTCAGGTTTTCCTTCGACATCGTTGAACAGGCAGTTAGTTTTAAAGAATTATGACTTTCAGGGGGGTTACCCTGTAATTCGAAACGAAAGAAATGCTTTCGCATTGCATTGTAAATAACATACAAATGCGAACAGTTTTACTTTCGCATCGCAATAAAGAATAACCCCCCAGTATAAATTCTGTAAAATTTTGACTATAAGATACACAATAATTTTGGTATAGATATCTGTTCAGTGTTTTTAATTGTATTGTGTATTTACAAAAAACTATTTTTCTTATAAAAACACTATTTTTAAAATGAGACGGGTGTGACCTAGTACGAAAATTTAAACAAGTCGATGAAATAAATAATAATAAAGATAAACCCATAAGAAAATAATAAGATATTGAATTATTTGCTATCCGTTCTATTATAGACAGCAGAATACTCTAGCTGAATACTTTTTTAAATTCAATAAAAAGCAAAAAAGTATATTCTTTTCAGTGATAATGGTTTTTATTAATAAGTAGAAAAGGAATAAAAGGAAATCTGAAATAAATATTAAGCATACAAAGTGCCTCAAATTGATTAAAACATATCATGTAGTGCATTTTTTATTTTTTCTATAATTGTCATTCTCTAAAAAACATCAATTGAGAGATTTTTATTAAAAATTAGAAAATTATTTTTTCCTTGCATAGGGCCGTTTTACGTGGAATCACTCATTTGTAACACTTAGTTTTAATCATAAATGTAACTTTAAACCCTTGTTTTGTAATCGGTGCCTGTACTGTATATTATAAGATGTTAATCTTGTTGTGCAGGCTATAAGCCCCGCACCACTAAACATTCGCTCGCTCGGAACACTCGGTGGTGCTGTCACTAAATATTGCCTGGCTATAGGTAAAAGAAGCTTGTATTTTTTCTTATTTCCTTATTTTCATTTGCCGCCCATTTTTCAACTAACTTTTCTCATCGGAATGTCGTAATAATGTTAAATACCTACAGTATTGTGACAGTTTTACTCAATTTATTGTTATTGACGCAAAGTGTAGATTTTTTGTCAATTAATATTCGTATTCGGCGAATATTGGTTCAAGTGTATTCGTATTCGCGAATATTAAAAATTGATATTCGTAACATCACTAGTAGGCACACAACTGATTTTTACAAGGGCTTACCGGCTGCGCCGGTATCTATAAAAAAATCAACCAATACATTGGGCCTGATTGCGTAAGGCGTTGGCGTAAACGCCTCAGTCGTTTGTGTGTTACTTTAATCTATTACAATAAACGACATAGGCGTTTACGCCAACGGCCTACATAATCAGGCCCATTATTAACTTCAATAACCAAACTATACCTCTACACACTGAAGTAAAATATCTCAGTGTTCATCTTGATCGTCGTCTAACATGGAAGTCCCACATATATGCAAAGGTGAACCAAATTAAATTAAAAGCGGCTCAAATAAATTGGCTCATTGGAAGGAACTCTATACTAAGCCTGGATTGTAAACTTCTGCTATACAACTCCATTCTAAAACCAATATGGTCCTACGATATCCACTTATGGGGCACTACCTCTGCATCAAATGTAGAGAAAATTTAAAGGCGACAAAATAAAATACTCCGCACAATTACAGCTGCCCCGTGGTATGTCAGAAAGAGAGATGTGCAAATGTCGTAAATTTTTCATGTCAGGCGTGATTCATGCGTGACTCACGCGTGATCGTGATTAAATTAAAAAATAATCACGCAATCGTGCGTGAGCGTGATTTACAAATTAAATACCGTGCGTGATCGTGCGTGATTTTAAAAATGTAATTTTCACGCACTCACGAAATTACATTTCGTAGCTTGCTGAAAAAAATGTCCTCTTTACTCCTACAATATTTTGATTTAATTTTCGAATTTTATACAACATTTCTGATAAGTTTCTAATTTTAGATCCGAGTTTTCTGCGACATGTCGAAAATTCCTTAAAAAATACGATATATCGCTTCTTTACTGAAATAGCGGACACAAAGATTTTGTCTTCTATGATATTTCGCACCACGGCGTCACTTACTAAAGATTCTGTATAATACGAATTTTTACAAATCTGGTACATAAAGTAATATTAGAAGTTACAAAACTTTCATATTTAAAAAATGACAGCTTACAAATATACACCAAATGAAAAGTTGAAAGGTTACCTATAAAATAAAATATTGAGTACCGCTATATTGTCCAGTCTTATGATAGCGGTGTTTTTACGTAAAAAGCCAGGCGAAAATGCTTAAAATTCCATTTCACTCATAATGCGTTAATGGCTTTGAAAATATTGAAAGTATTTCATACAATAAACGCATACATTTTAAAATGAAATCTACTTCAGCACGATTTAATATATTATTTAATATATAAATAAAGATACATTAGCTTTTTTAATGTAACACTGACGATTATGTGTTAAAAATAAAGAACGAAAATACTGTTTATACTCTCCATACAAACTGATGTATCGGAATTGTATGGTGTTTTGCATCAAATATTTAAAAAATAATAGGAGTTATATCTTTTTAAAGAAATTGTTGTAGTTCGCAGTTATGTGTATTGAGCGTTACTCGTTTTTAGCATGCTTCAATATTCAGTTTAATTAATAAAATAACTGCGTAGGGTTGCACTTCTAAATATTTAAAAGTTTTGCGAACTTTGTTAAATAGTTTAAATTGCAAAAAGTTTCATCAATCAATAATAATGTATTGTAGTTTTTTAATTTCATTGAAATTTTTTAGTGTGTAAATAAGGAGTTTATGTTAAAACTTATAGAAGATTATACATCTGAATTGTTTTAAATTCAAAATATAGTGGGTTCTAGAAATATTAAATTCGTAAGAAAATATATTGAACATTACGTTAACAAAATTCTTAAATATAATTATCTATAAATTTTAGGGTGGTAAAAAAAGTTAACGGCAGCGGAAGGGCAGAAACGATATGGAGAGCATTATCCGTTCAGAAATTTCTGATTTGCTTTCAAAAAGTCATTCCCAGAACAACCGTGAAAGCAAATGTAACGCTCAATCCACAAAAATTTAAAAAAAAAATTGAAAAATTTTCTTTTATATTAGGATCCATTGAATGAGGCGAAAACTATAACTTCTTCTCATATTTCTATTAATTAAATTGGTAAAGTTACAAAAAGAAAATGAAAAACCCAAAATGTACACTCACAAAAACTCGTTTTCATATGAACACTAAAAAATTATTAAAATTTTAATGTTTGATTTGTGTTTTTGTGGGATATAAAAAAAATAAATATCGTGAAAGCTTAAGCTTTTGTCGTGCGTGGGCGCGCGTGATAAAATCAAATTTGATCGTGAGCGTGCGTGATCGTGAGAGTCTTAAAATTTGCTGTGCGTGAGCGTGCGTGAAAAAAATATTTTTTTCGTGATCGTGCGTGATCGTGAGCGAAAACTAACTCTAGTCAGAAACAAGCGAATTCATAAAGATTTACGGCTGTATGCAAAAATACTTAAAGTAGCTTTGCCAAGCAATGTTGAGTAAAGTTGTATTCTAAAAAAGTTATTATATCAAAATTTTAAAGTAGGCACTCACGTTTGTTAAGACTACTTTAAGTTGATATTTCCAAAATGTGTATTTTTTACCTCAAATATTTTTTTTAATACAGCACATATTGAAAATGAAGCTTGAAGTCTTAGCTCTTAGCTTAAATTTATTATTTATTTCATGTGATGGAAAACATCACGAAATTATCCAGCGGACTCGAAATACATAGAAAAATTCATAAAAAATATTTAAAAAAAATACAAATATAAAAAAATGTCTTAGTGATGTATATAAAATCAAAACAAATCGAAAATAGTTTTATATATAAATACCCATTTCATTCGAATAAAAGAAATTGTGTTAATTCTTCTATGTTCATCATATTTTTTACTTTTACTTCATAGAAATGTTTATATGCTTTACTATGTACAATGTCAGAAGCTCGTATTTTTTTAATAAAGTTGTTTTACCAGTATTTATTATTAAATCACAAAATAATTAAAGTTGTCTTTTGCATATAATTTCTTAACAAAGTTATGTTAGCCTTAAAGTGCTTGGTAACTACTATGAATTTTAAAGCTAAAGTAAAATATTTTTTAACATAGAGCCGTTAGAGGTCCCGTTGGTTAAGACTGTGTTTTCTAAACATGTGACAAGATACATAAGAAACTTGAGGTGCACCTAAATCCCCTAGCCCGAAACATCATTAACTTTAGATGCCACAATCGGCGGAGAAGGAGGAACACTCTTGCTCTCAGCCAAACACGAGAGACGTAAGACAACCACACATCCAACCTCTGAAACAAATATTTTTGTGTGGCATTACAGTTGAAATTTTTCGAAAAGGAGCACAAGAAGGGGATTTTGAAAATAAAAGGGGCAGAAAAGGGGGATTTCTGAGAAAAAAAGGGGCACCTTTAATAACAAGAAATATATAAAAATAAAGTTATTTAATTTTTAAAAATAAAGGTTAGCAAACATAAACTGTCGCTCATCTGATTAGGTTTAACATTTTAGCAATACTTTTTGGCAGTTCTATCAAAAACTACTAATAAAATTGGACTTATTAATAAATAATATGCATTGCGAGAAATATGTGCAAAAAATTTAACGGAAATATTGTACCATTATCATATAATTGCTGCAAAACAAAATTTGTCCAAGAGCAGTGCCTAATCAGAATAGTTTACAGTATAACTTCCCCGCGAATTGTTAGTTTTTAATACATTTTTGATCTTTCTAAGCCGATAAAGGTTAGTTGAACAGGCTGCCTGTTTCTAAAAATCGGTCCACTTGGGTCCTTTGGTCCCTTTGTGATGAACAATAAACAATTTGAAATTTAAATGGGGGTCGGCGAAAATCTCTATATGAAGCTGAAAAAGTTAAAATTAAATGTTATGCTAAAGAAGGTCTTACTCGCGATCAAATTTGAAAAAAAATTAATAAAATTCAAAATTTCGTGAGTAATTTTTGTAAAATAAAACAACACTTTTTTGTGAGAAATTACATTGCCAACAAAAACAAACTATCGTATATTATTGTTGTTTTCAACATAAATTCGCACACGATATATTCGTTTTATTTTACAAAAACTGGCACTCAATCAGACTAACTATGGAAAGAACATGAAAGGAGACAACTCAGCACATGAAAGAAAGCAGCGAAAATAGGTACTAAAGCTATGTATGTTGTCCACTGTAGAAAGTGTAATACATATATGTATATAACACTGCTTTACAAATGTTTATTTTAAAGTAAACACGAGAAATATAAAATAAAATTTTTCATTTCGGCCATTGTCTATATAACGGTACGTTTGTGTTTTCGATGTATACTTCCCGTTAAAGCGCTATCCACATTCCAAGGCTGGTTTAATTAAAGTGCTATTGTTTGAAAAGATACAAAATTATGCGTCGAATAGTGGATAATTGACTTTGATCGGAAAAAAATGATTTGGTTATAGGCGATCAAATTTAATTTATTTTTTTTTTATTTATCGTTTTTCACCAAGTGTTGTCTATTCGGAAGCTGTTTTGTACCAGAAATAAAAAAAATTCCTAGCTTGAATAGTATATTCGATTTTAAAAAGTTTAAGCAATAATGGAATGAAATCGGATAAAAACTAAAAATGCTAGAGGAAAAAAACGAAAACACTAGCATTTCAATTTACTAGCAAATCTGTTATTTAATAGTTTTGTTTTATTTTGATTTTTACTAACTACATAGTGCATTTTTTAGTAAATTTAAAGGTCTGTGTTTTGTTTTTTATTATACCATTTTCAGTTTTTATCCAATTTCGGTCCATTATGGGTTAATTTTTTTTATCAAATAGACTATAATAGTTTACAACTATGGATTTTGCTATTATTTGTGGTACAGCTTCCGAAGAGACAACAAGAAATTTTGTTAAATTTGACCACCAATAACTGAAAGTCAATTATCCACTATTCGATGCGTAGTTTTTAAGCTTTTCAAATAATATATAGATAACTTTAATCGAACCAGCTTTTGACTCTGGGAAGTATACATCGAAAAAACACAAATGTACCGTTATCTGGAAATTGCCGAAATTAACAATTTTTCTTTACTTTTCTCGTGTTAAGCATATCTTAATCAACCTAAAAAATGCGAAATTTTTTACCAGTCGCAAGCAATACAGTAAGTGAGTGATTTTGACATTACGTTCGTATTGCTTCGACATTGTTGAATCGGATATCGTATGAAACCACTTACGTTTTCTTTCTACTTGTCGTTCGAGTCATCGTTCTTATAGAAACATATTTATGACTCTGTTCATGAACGCAAATCAGTCTTCTTTCGCTTAGAATGCGCATGAACAACTTCTTTCGACATCGTTGAACAGGCAGTTATAGTAATGTAAAATAATAAATACGTAAATTTTTTGTTAAGGATTTAAAGTACTTCAAATAATCGGTTTAAATATTAAACCGATTATTTAAAGTACGAGCTTTGTTTACTTGTGTTGATTGTATGTACATCACTATAAAGTTTTGTAGATTTACATAAATTTGTCAAGTAATTTTTGGTGGATATTTTGAAAATTAATAATAAAAAAAGAGGAAAAGATCCGAAAATTGGAACGAAAGGGACAAAGTAAGTATAGTTATTGTTATAGTTGGGTAAAATTGTTGTTAAAAATACTTTTTAATACTTTGGATGACCACTTTGAAGTGGTCATCTGGAAGGGAGAAGCCATCAATCCTCGTTTTATAAGTTCGTTGCCAATAATAGCCCGCCAATTAATTTATACGTTCTAAATGAAATATTACACATTAAAAAATAATTTTCACATAAAACGAAAATTAGTTTTACCAATTCTGATCACTAAATTTAAAGTATCCATTTTTTATATCATAAATCCATACAATTTAAAATGTTTTCATTAAATTTTTTCACAAAAACTTTATTCGTCAAAACAATAAAATATTTTAACATCGCTTTAAAAAAGGTGGGTAGCTGCTTTAAATTATTTGATTTTAACATCGGTTTACATGACGTGTGTTAAGCTAACAATGATTTTTGCACGAAACTTTAAGGAATTTTACTTAACATTGGTTTACCAACCAGTGTTAATTTTTTTTGCATAAGGCTGTAAAATTTTAGAGTTAAAATTTGATTACGTATTGTTAGTTCAATTTTATTGAAGATACAATAAATAAATATAACCGCAAAAAAAATTGCGAAGAACGCCCTCGATTAAGTCAAATTTCAAACAAAGCAAAAGAAAACTAAAGGGGCTTGCTGTAAAACGCGTATTTTGAAACCGTACGATTTCTCAGAATGAAAAACAGTGTTCTGTTAATCGGACGTTCAAGTGCATTCGAAGTTAAGTTCGTATATAACATTATTACAATCTAATGCATTAAAACCAATTAAAAAGCCGAAATAAGTCAGCTTTTTAGTTGAACTTTTTGCTGGAAATTAGACGATTTCAAAATGCGCGTTTTACAGCACCTCCAATTTTATTTTTGTACGTGTCTATGTACTTTTAAATGTTTGTTATAAATAAAAAAAAATTATAAGTATCATGTACCTTTCTATCACATTTCCGCAAGAAATCTGTGCAAATTTTATTGTACATTCTTTTACATTTCTGTAAGAAATCTGTAAGATATTCTTTCAGAAAATAATACGAATGTCGGATAGCACATCAGAATTTCCCATGACTTTTCGTCAGATTTCTGTCAGACTTCTGTCAGATATGTAGAGGAAAAGCTCAGAATTTCCCAAGACATGTCTGTCAGAATTCGTGTCAACCACTTCATATGTTTTTGGGTCACTAGTCTGACAGAATTCGTATACGATTCGGACTTTTTTGTCAACGTGTCTCTCAGACATCTTACAGACATCGGACTCTTTTGCTGGCTGGGTATACATACATTTGTGTGTAATGGTATATTATCTACATAAACCCTTTTATAATGCATAAATAAAATAAAGTATTGTTTATTAAAAAAAAATTTATTTTACCAAAAATCTTTGGTTTCCGAAATCCCGAACACCGGGATTTTTAAATATCAATCCCAATTGGCATCACAGGTATATGCTGTTTCTTTTATAGAAAAACATATTAATAAATTTCAAATGTTAATGCATAAATAAAATAAATTCTTAGTAATAAAAATAAACTTAGAAAAGTTTAGCTAGAATACGTAAAAGAAATGTAAAGCCACTTGAATAGCAAAATTTTCGAAATTCATTCTTTATTTTCGGTCATGTTCTGTAAACCGAATCCGAGTAAATTTCTCGTTTTCCAAAAATAAATAATGCCCACATTGATGTATTTTAAATTAGGAATGTAACCGATACCGATATATCGGCGATACTTCAAGTTTTCCGATACATCGGTAGCGGCAATATTTTACTGTCGATACGACGATACTTTTTTACAGTTTTTTTTTAACAAATATTTAATTTTTTGTTAATTTTACTATGAATTAAATTCAATTCGTTGTTTTTAAATCCTATTAATATAAATTTTAAATATGAATAATATTTTACGCTGTTATTTTGTAAAAAAATAATATATTTTTTGTTAATTTTACCATCAATTCAAATTTAATTCGTTGTTTTTTTTAAATATTATTCCCAGCAAAAGAAGATACTCCGAAGAAGTCGTGAAAATGTAGAATTTACGATCTGGAAGTAATGCAAATTTTGGATCATTTCTAATTAGTTTTACATGTGCTTGTCATTGCAAGAAGTTCTCTTTTTCGATTACCAATCACCGAATTGGAAGCGATGATGGGACATTTTTTTCGGCGTTCTATAATGATTTTTCCTCAAGGGAAAAGGATTAAAAATTACCCATTTTCGGAACTTGTTTATTTTTATCCGAATTTAACCTTTAACTATGGAGGTGGTAGTAAATTTTACACCGACCTAATGTTTTTTTCATTACTAATTTCAATTTCGATCTAGCAATTTAGTTTTTTTAGTATCTTCTTATTCCGTCGTCCTTCATAGTCAGTCGTATTTTGATGAAGATTGGATTAGCCTGATCCCAGAAATACATACCCTGGGGTAAAAAGTACCACCACGTCCGTATTTACGTAATTTTTCTTAAAAAAATATTTTATCATTTAATAGCAAAATGATGCTTCTTGTGTTTCTAGGTCATAACGAATTTAAAAAAAACCCCCATTGCTTGAGTAATAACTAACGTATAAGAACGGAACGGAAAAGCGGGATTTTATAAAATATCTTATGGAAAGCTGAAATGCGAAATAACGTAACTAACAAAAAATTTCAAGTCGCATTTCCAATTATTAATTATTACATCGAAGCGCTTATCCCTACAAATTTTCAAACTGTTATCGTAAAAATCAATCGCATTAAAAACGAAAATGAAGAGACTTTTTACTTCAGTCACTTAAAGTATTTTTTTTTGCTGCCTGTTCGCCGATGTCGAAGGAGTTTTTTCTTTTGCACAATTACTTTTAAAGCAAAAACAAATTCGAAAATTTTGTTTTTGTTTTAAATGTAATTGTGCAAAAGATAGAACTCCTTCGACATCGGCGAAGAGGCAGTTAGTCTTTTTTCTCCCTTATAAAATTAAAAACAGTGTAGTTATGTAATTTTACATTTCAACTAACGATATTTTCTTAGGAAATTCATTGAGTTACAGGCCTTAAAATTTAAATAAGTGAATTTTTATACGTTTTTTTTTTAAATTTTTCATTTTTATGAAACAAAAATTTTATAAATTGCTTAAGCCTAAAGATAATTTTATCTTTAACACATGATACATGAAATCGTTAGGACCCGACAAAAACAAGAAGTTGTAAGTCCGTGAGTGAAAAAATCTGAAGTCATCTTTTATAAAATTCAGTTTATAGTCAAAAGAATATTTTTGATCAAAAATTCTGTTTTTTCACTTAACGTCTTGTAACTTTGTTCTATTTTGTCGCTTCTTCAGCATTTTATGTATCATGTGTTCTTCACCAAATTAGTTTCAACTTTGGGCTATTTCTGGATTTTCGTTTCATTTTAATGGAGACAAATTTTAATTGAAGGTATCAATGTTAGCCAAACTCTATGGTTTTTAAGTCGTTCAATCAATAATTTTCAATACTACGTGTCTTACTTGACTTTACCATCCTCACACTGTGAAAGGTATAACAAGAGCTCTGATCATGAGATCGTGGTTAATCTTGAAATATCATGGAGTTCAGTTTGGCCCTTATACAGTCAACAAATTTTCTTTTAACTCAATGAGTTTTTATTCGATCAACACAAGAAATATATATTTTGCTCAGTTGAAACATTTTCGATATTTTTGGGACTAATTAAATAAAAGAACTATAAATTTTAAAACTCGAAAAAGCGGGATAAAGTGGGATAACAATTTTAGGCGGGATCGACCTCTTAAAAGCGGGATAATCCCGCCTCAAGGGAGATGTCTGGTCAGTAGTATTTTTCATTCGGGATTTCCCGGGATCCCGCACATTTTCCGGGAAAAAGATCCCGGAAATTTTGTGCGGGAATTCCCGGGATTTTTTTGTAATATTGTTATGTCAACTTTACTTTGTAAGCACACATTTTTAGTGCTGCTGTTAGAAAAATATGAAAAATAAAATAAAAAATATACACATAATTGAAATTCTTTGGATCAAAACCCATACAGTTCGACTAAATACATAATTTCAATTCTTACCACTACAGCACGAAGCAATAAAATATGTTTGATTATTTCCAATATATCAGGAAAAATAAACACGTATGAACCATAGACTTCGAAAGCAAAAGGCTTTTAAACTAGGTATGAGAAAAAGAAAAAGCACAAATAGTGTTTGGCTAAGACAAATATGGTGAAATTTTTAAGATACCAAAAAAAAGCTTATCTAAGTTTGGAGAAAATCTCCTCACTTGTAAAGAGCTTTATGCAAATTGGTCTAAAGCTGGATATTTATCTGCTTGAGTTTGAGGGCTTAGAGTATAAGAAGAACTCTGATGATGGGATCGTGCTTGATCCCGAAAATATGATGGTGTTAAGTTCGACCCTTATACAAAGTCAAGAATTTGTCTTTGTCTTTTTCAATTATTACATGCTTTGAAAAATCATTTCTCAATAAAACTAATTAAATTTTTGGACCAATTCATTATTTCAGTTCAATTTTGCTTAGCAATATGAATTGCTCACTATTGGCATATAAAATAAAGCATAAATCATATTTCGCATAAATCTTTTCTGGTTATAAAGCTAGAGCAATTATAAAAAAGTCTCAAATTGGTAAAATTTTTACTTTAGATGGCTACTAGTCAGAAGTTATACAATAAAAAAATTTAATTTTCTTATTAAAATTAAAAAGCATGCGACACGGCACACCTTCATACATATATGTTGGAATTACTCTGTAAAGAACTGAAACTATATTTTTTAACTTACTTTTAATGCATTAATAAATTTATTTAATAGATCTCATTAACTTATATTTTTTTTGTTCAAATAAATTCAGTTAAATGATATACTGTATCGTTTTGTATTGGGCGGGAATTCCCGGGAAATTGAAAAATCAATCCCGCTTTCCCGGGAAATGAAAAAGTCCGGGAAAAGAAAAACTCTACTGGTCAGGTTACTAATAACCAAACTTCTTCAAAATAAGGACAAAGTCAGCTAAGTCGGCACTTGTCGACCAAAACAAGGCCATATTCCCGGGAAATCCTGCAAAGGCTAAAATATAAAACTGAACACTTTTGTCTGCATTATAGTAAGCCAATTTGCATGGTCTGCACATGAGTACACTGTGCAAATATATATTTTAATGAATTTAAAAAAAAAAAACAGAAAAAGGTTGAACCGCAGTTCTTACAATTATTTTTTTTTCTGATCTCTTTTATTTTACTTAAATGTATGTGGCTATAAAAAAAAACGACACATAAGTTTTTGATTGATCCAAAGAAATTTAATTATTTTTGGCTTAAGTTTGGTTTTAATTTAATTTTTCAATTAAATTATATTTTTATTTAGAGATAAATGTGAAGCATGTAGACCAAAAAATGTTGACAGCGCGGAGGGTTAAACTGACGTTTCGATAGCTCCTGCTAATCTCATCAGAGTTCTTTACCCCTTAGACCACTCGACCAAAGTCGGTGGTTTCCGGTCAAGAGTTGAATATCATCTAGCTTTAATCAATACATACTGTCAGTCTTAGCGCTGTATTTTATTGGATAGTTATTGATATTCACTTTTTTTCTTTTGTCTTGTGTTAAGCTTCCTTTTTTATTATTTCTCTATTCTAGTATGAATTATCATTGATAATTACAAGTACTAGTGTTTGTGTGAATGTTTGTTTGTTCCGTTTATTTAAACATGTAGGTACATACATTTTGCTAGGTGCTAGTGATGTTACGAATATTCGTATTCGAATCGCCGAATATTCGCCTCTTTCATGATATTCGTATTCGTATTCGCCAAATTCGAGCGAATATTTCACGAATATTTTATGAATACGTTCCAAAAAATAATACATAAAATATACTGAAAATTAAACAAAAAATATTAATTTTTACAAACAAAAATTTGTCTATAACGCAAAACAATAATCTTCTTTTAGTAAAGAAAAAAGAAACAAAATATATTTCACAACGACATGATATTTAAAAAGTAAATTCCTGTTAAATTAATTTATTAATCATGTTAAAGTTATACTCAAAGCTCAGTACACAGAAAAAAATAAGTTTCGTTTTTGATAACAAAAATCCCGGTATTCAATAATTTTTTTTTTTTCAAATTTCCTGTGATAAAGAATTCCCCTATATTGATAACAAAATTATTTCAAAATAAAAATATATATATATAAAATAAAAAAAATGTTGACATGGCTGGAATACGAACCCGGGCTTTCCGGACGTAAAGCATACACTCTCTAGCTGAGCCATATCCCATTTATTTTTTATGGGATACAACTTGTTTTAAGTACTTATGTATAAAAAGAAAAGAAATAACCGGCATGGGAAAGAAATACTTACAACGAAATATTTTATTATGTTAAAGATAAATGTTATTGAAATTCATATTTTTTTTAATAACATGGTTTTATTGAATATAATTCTTGTCTATTTTTTTCTGTGTAGAGGAATGTTGAACTTCAAAAATAAAACTTTTGAAGTCTTTTCTCCATCGAGCCTATTGCGCGGTGTGTAAATAATCTCCGCACCACTAAACATTTGCTCGCTCGGAACACTCGCCGCTGGTGTCACAAAATATTGCCTGGGTGTAGGTAAAAGAAGCTCGTATTTTCCCTTATTTACTTTTCACCAAAAATTTTAAAAAGTGGCATTCAGGTGCTAAGTTAATAATTTCAAATTCCGTCATCGGAATATCATAATAATGTTAAATACCTATAGTATTGTGACAGTTTTTCTCAATTTATTGTTATTGACGCAAAGTGTAGATTTTTTTTCAATTAAATTTGAAATATTAAGTGGTACTAACTAACTATTTAGATTGAATATTCGTATTCGAATTCGGCGAATATTGTTTCAGATATTCGTATTCGCGAATATTAAAAATTGATATTCGTAAAATCACTACTAGGTGCCTTTAGAGTTTAACAATTAAGTTATGAGTTAAGTCGAAAATTTTGACTGCGCGGAGGGTTGAACTGACGTTTTCTTTGTCTACATGCTTCACATTTATCTCCAAATAAAAATATAATTTTTAATATGATTATTTCGAACGTATTTGCTTTGTGAATCCAAATTGATTATTAGGCTAAGGTTCGTAACGTTATATTCGGAAAGAATTGGGCATGATTAATATTCCAAGGAACAAAATAAACCGATGACAACGCTGGGAAAGTGCACTTTAATATCAGCTTGAGAGTGATTTAATTCTCGTAGTCAATTTTCACGAAAAGGAATTAAAATCACATTCAACAGAGCCACCTGACAAGTGGTGATAAGCAAATACACGTGAGCACTGGCGATGGAAGTGTAGCGGCTTCCGAAAGTAGCGCTAGTCTGTTCTGCTGTGTACATTGAAAAATTAAGTTGATGTTAATTTTTCCCTTGTTCCTTGGAATATTAATCATGCCCAATTCTTTCTGAATATAACGTTACGAACCTTAGCCTAATAATCAATTTGGATTCAAAAATATAATTTAATTGAAAAATTAAATTAAAACCGAACTTAAGCCAAATATAATTAAATTTCTTTGGATATAAACCCATACAGTTCGACTAAACTCATAACTTAATTGTTAAACTCTAAAGGCACCTAGCAAAAAGTATGTACATGTTCAAAAAGGTGCCTGTTTTATTGAATCAATTACTTTTTTTTAATTAAATATGTGGCTCTTATGTTTAAAAAAATTTTTTTTTTTTTAAATATTTTTTTTGTAAAAAATTTTTAAAATTATATAGGGTAAAATTTACCACCACGTCCCAAGGTATGTCCCAAAATATCACCTCCTAAGTTAAAGTTTAAACGCAAAACTGTGTTTTCATGTAAATTTAAGTGAATATATATAAACTTTTATAAGAATTCCAACAATTAAGCTATTAAGTTATTTAGAAGAATATTAGTTGATAAATGCCTTAAAAAAAACGATTTAAAAAAAACAGGTAGTATTTTTTAATTATCAGGGGTCGGACTTTCATGCAATTTTTGTAAAAATTGATTTTAAGCACTTAACGAATGCACCTAAAAAATGAAAAATATGCACAAAAATATGGATTTACCTACGAAAAAAGTACCAAAATTAAAATAATATGAAAGTATTTTTTTAATTTGTTATTCTTATTAGAGAAAAAACATAAAACAAACATAATTGGGTATATTACTTAATGTAACCTAACTTTATGTCAAAAATTAACACTTAGCATAACTTGAAAAGGCCATGCTCTATTCAGTTAAATAAAATATTCAAAAGTCGACAACAAAATAATCTTTAAGCCGTGCAAACATTATTTGTAAATCTGCACAGTAGTTTTGGCGATATCGTAAAAGATTGAGCAAAAAAAATAATTTTTTATAAAATTGTTTAACATAGTTAAATATATTCCGAAGGATTTGAGCCATTCTTTATTGAAATCGTAGCACAACTTTTAATTTTATTCACAAGTTAGTGGGAGAACTGAATTGATAAAAATTTTAATTTCCATACAACAGTAGGAAACACAAACACAAAGTAAAAAATTGCTGTTGTATGAAAATTTCATTTCTTACCAATTCAATTCTCACTGAATTGTGAATAAAATCAAGAGTTGTGCACCAATTCCAATAAAAAAAAGCTAATTTCTTTATGCATATATTAAGCTACATGCTACTGGACAAACAACTGGCTCGTTGTTGCATTTTGCATTTTTTTATGAAGTTTTAAATAAAAAAATGTTAAACAATTTTATAAAATTTTATTTTCTTGTCTCAAACTTTTACGATATCTCTGAAACTACTGTGCAGATGTACAAACAATGTTTGCAGGTCTGAAATATTATTTTGTTGTCGAATTTTGTATTTTATTTTATTTTATTGAATAGAGCAAATCATTCCCAAGATATGTTAATATGTATATGTCGTGGAAGTACCTTTATTTTTGGCACAACGATATATCGCGAAAATTAGAGCTTATAAAGAAATCGGAGAGCAAATTCGCGTTCAGCGTCCCAAATAACTAAGGAAACAATTCTTAGTTTTGGAGAACGAAAAAGTTTATCGAAATTTGTAACTATTTGTTATCGGCCTATTAATATTTTTCTAAAAATATGAGAAATATGAATTTAAAAATTTTTTATAGCTCCAAAAATATGCACTTATTGCAAAATATGCAAAAATATGCACTTACCACCAATATGCAACTACAAATCGATGCCAAACTACTTAGAATTTTATGATCCATATAGATAATTAGTCAATACCTCTTTATCTATCACCACAAAAAACATGCATTTGCATGAAAGTCCGAGCAATGATCATGAGTACTAAACAAATATAAGAAATTAAATCATATTATATTTTTTGCAACAATTTGGAAAGATTTATTAAAGTAAATAAAACCCTATCGATTGCCATTATTGCGCTCATCTAAGTTTTGTCTTTTTATTAGCAAAAACTTTTTTCAGCGACTTTTGTTAAAAAAGTTTGTTGGATGTAACTTATGAATGCAAGTGTTTCAGAAAGTGACAACCCCTGTTTCTGAATTGTATTTTTGCCGGCTCCATGAAAAATCGCCCAAAGCCAAATCGCCCAAAAATAGAAATGAAAAATCGGCCAAAATTTCAAAATGAAAAATCGCCCAAAAAATGAAATATCGCCCAAATTAAAAAACATCAAAAAAATTAAAAATTATAGTAATTTCATTTTTATATTGAAAAAAAAAAACTTACAGAAAAGCATAAATAGTCTTCGTTTCTTACTCACACAGAAAAAAAAGGAATGTAAAATCCATATGCCGCAATTTTGATTGCAAATCATATTACATTTACAAGAAATAATTTGTCGTTTGAGTGTGTTAGTGTTTACTTGCTCTGTTCATTGCTACAATTCACTGTTCTGCTTAGTTGTGTGACTTGTTGTTGTTTATTCTTACATATGTCGTCTATGTATACGACAAAAATCGAATTACCCGCGAATATTTACTGCTGCTGGTTTAAAATTACCATTGTTTCATATTAATTTTAAACGGAAAATAATTAATCTAACCTTAAATCACCGTTAAAACAATTTTGTTATAAACGTTAAGTTTCATTTTCAATCGACATGACTATAACATTAATTTCAAATAAGTTTTATGTTAAATAATAATTTAAATCATGTTGAATTAAAATGAAATGCATTTTACATACGATGATATTTATTTAGTGTATAAGTAAAGAAAAGTTTGAAGCTGTTGTGGCTGCAGTGGTTAGCGCGTGGACTATCATGCAGGTGGCACGAGTTCAAATCTTGGCTGGGGCAGTGCAGCTACATCGAAAAGTTTTCTGATGACTATCACATGAAACTTTGTATACATATTTAGTTATGCTACAATACAGTATTATGGTAAAAAAAAATGGGCAGTGCCACTCCCATGAAAAGTAAATATTCATTTATACTACTTCTATTTAACTGATTCTTATGAAATTCGCACACAACTAGTTCTCGGGAAAGTGCAGCGTTGTCATAAAAATTATGTGCAGTACCACGCCTATTTTTACCCGACTGCGCGACGCAAAAAGGGTATTGTGTTTATCAGTCTTCGTAGGTATGTATGTGTGTTCCTTTGCGGCACTATATAAACCGAACGCGTAGGCCGATTTTAATTATTCGTACGTCAATCGATTTGTCTTAATCCCGGGAGTGTCACTAACGATACGACAGTAGTCAAAATTCAATATGGCGGCCGCAGACTCCATTTTGTGAATTAAAAAAATAAAAAGTCGACGAACAATATCAAAATGGGTATCATTCGACAGGTTTTTGAAAATCATCTTTAGGTTTTTCTTATGATTTTTAATTTCGAATGACCATTTAGGATCTTTGGCGGTTTAAAGTTATTTTCTTTTATTAATATGATTATTTCGAACGTATTTGCTTTGTGAATCCAAATTGATTATTAGGCTAAGGTTCGTAACGTTATATTCAGAAAGAATTGGGCATGATTAATATTCCAAGGAACAAGGGAAAAATTAACATCAACTTAATTTTTCAACGTACACAGCAGAACAGAGTAGCGCCACTTTCGGAAGCCGCTACACTTCCATCGTCAGTGCTCACGTGTATTTGCTTATCACCACTTGTGAGGTGGCTCTGTTGAATGTGATTTTAATTCTTATATATACAACTTTTTCGTGAAAATTGAATACGAGAATTAACTCACTCTCAAGTTGATATTAAAGTGCACTTTCCCAGCGTTGCCATCGGTTTATTTTTCTTCATTCCCATTTTTCTGATTTTTGTTCTACTCAAGACAAACTTTTTTGGTTTGATTTTATACTTAAGTATATATGAACATGTAAACATGTGAAAAGCTCAAGCCAGTAGCTAATTGTTTATTAATATGATTATTTCGAACGTATTTGCTTTGTGAATCCAAATTGATTATTAGGCTAAGGTTCGTAACGTTATATTCAGAAAGAATTGGGCATGATTAATATTCCAAGGAACAAGGGAAAAATTAACATCAACTTAATTTTTCAACGTACACAGCAGAACAGAGTAGCGCCACTTTCGGAAGCCGCTACACTTCCATCGTCAGTGCTCACGTGTATTTGCTTATCACCACTTGTGAGGTGGCTCTGTTGAATGTGATTTTAATTCTTATATATACAACTTTTTCGTGAAAATTGAATACGAGAATTAACTCACTCTCAAGTTGATATTAAAGTGCACTTTCCCAGCGTTGCCATCGGTTTATTTTTCTTCATTCCCATTTTTCTGATTTTTGTTCTACTCAAGACAAACTTTTTTGGTTTGATTTTATACTTAAGTATATATGAACATGTAAACATGTGAAAAGCTCAAGCCAGTAGCTAATTGTTTATTAATATGATTATTTTGAGTAGAACAAAAATCAGAAAAATGGGAATGAAGAAAAATAAACCGATGGCAACGCTGGGAAAGTGCACTTTAATATCAACTTGAGAGTGAGTTAATTCTCGTATTCAATTTTCACGAAAAAGTTGTATATATAAGAATTAAAATCACATTCAACAGAGCCACCTCACAAGTGGTGATAAGCAAATACACGTGAGCACTGACGATGGAAGTGTAGCGGCTTCCGAAAGTGGCGCTACTCTGTTCTGCTGTGTACGTTGAAAAATTAAGTTGATGTTAATTTTTCCCTTGTTCCTTGGAATATTAATCATGCCCAATTCTTTCTGAATATAACGTTACGAACCTTAGCCTAATAATCAATTTGGATTCACAAAGCAAATACGTTCGAAATAATCATATTAATAAACAATTAGCTACTGGCTTGAGCTTTTCACATGTTTACATGTTCATATATACTTAAGTATAAAATCAAACCAAAAAAGTTTGTCTTGAGTAGAACAAAAATCAGAAAAATGGGAATGAAGAAAAATAAACCGATGGCAACGCTGGGAAAGTGCACTTTAATATCAACTTGAGAGTGAGTTAATTCTCGTATTCAATTTTCACGAAAAAGTTGTATATATAAGAATTAAAATCACATTCAACAGAGCCACCTCACAAGTGGTGATAAGCAAATACACGTGAGCACTGACGATGGAAGTGTAGCGGCTTCCGAAAGTGGCGCTACTCTGTTCTGCTGTGTACGTTGAAAAATTAAGTTGATGTTAATTTTTCCCTTGTTCCTTGGAATATTAATCATGCCCAATTCTTTCTGAATATAACGTTACGAACCTTAGCCTAATAATCAATTTGGATTCACAAAGCAAATACGTTCGAAATAATCATATTAATAAACAATTAGCTACTGGCTTGAGCTTTTCACATGTTTACATGTTCATATATACTTAAGTATAAAATCAAACCAAAAAAGTTTGTCTTGAGTAGAACAAAAATCAGAAAAATGGGAATGAAGAAAAATAAACCGATGGCAACGCTGGGAAAGTGCACTTTAATATCAACTTGAGAGTGAGTTAATTCTCGTATTCAATTTTCACGAAAAAGTTGTATATATAAGAATTAAAATCACATTCAACAGAGCCACCTCACAAGTGGTGATAAGCAAATACACGTGAGCACTGACGATGGAAGTGTAGCGGCTTCCGAAAGTGGCGCTACTCTGTTCTGCTGTGTACGTTGAAAAATTAAGTTGATGTTAATTTTTCCCTTGTTCCTTGGAATATTAATCATGCCCAATTCTATTTTCTTTTATTTTTTTTTACGCAGTCGGGTTTTTTTTTTGATTTTTTAAATTTATGTTTTGTTTAGTCGATTTTTTTGCAAGAATTTTTATTTACATTTATTTGGAAAACAACAAATTCGAGTAAAATTAAAAAAAAACGTGATCTGAAAATATAATTTAATAACAAATATATGTCTAGATTTTGCATGTTTTTACATTGCAATTATTTATTTTAGGCGCTGCCTCCTAAATGTGTAAAATTTGTGACAAAAATTCTGTACGTGTTCTCCGCCTCAACCAAGAAGCAAAAAATCAAAATTATTCTACCCACGTTTTTGCTTGCGCTCAGCAATAAATATTGCTACGTGAAGACGCTGTGTTAACTTTTCTTGATACTGAATACTTGATAATCGTTATATTCATTACCATTCCTTTTCGTCTTCTTATCAGCATATCGACCCCTTTGCGCGAAATGATCGTAAGCGACATTTGGAAAAAAAAATAATTTTTTATTGAAATCAAAATTTTATGAGCCTACCCATAGTTTGAAATCGTGAAAATTTCAAAATTGTTGATAACTTTTGAAATACAGACTGTAAAATTTGATCGTAAGCGACAGTTTATGAATATAAATCATGTTTAAATACCAGGGACCAGAAATAACTGTTATTTTTTTTAATATCCAATTGGTCACAGAAAAACAAGCTACAAAAATATTGGTCCTGTAATAACAATTATAAAACAACCCAAAATATATTACAGTTATGAAACCTTTTTATTTTTTAAGTCTTGTTGAGCCTTTTATAAATGATTTTTATTTTTTAGATCTTTAAATAACAGTTATGAAAGACTTTTATTTTTTAGGTCTTTAAATAACAGTTATGAAAGATTTTTATTTTTTAAGTCTTCTTGAGCCTTTTATAAATGATTTTTATTTTTTAGATCTTTAAATAACAGTTATGAAAGACTTATTTTTTAGGTCTTTAAATAACAGTTATGAAAGATTTTTATTTTTTAGGTCTTCTCGAGACTTTTATATAAGATTTTTATTTTTTTTCGATCTTCTTATCTATCATATACAGAGGCATACTTATATAAAGGAGTAACATTATATCTGCGGATCTAACTATCATGGGTGAACAAGAAGCCAAAAGTTGCCAAACATGACTTTTATCGCAAGAGGAGAGAAAATTCGCGAAAAAATGCAAAATTGCAAACAGGCAGTAACATTAATTTACCATCCTTAAAGTTGTAAGGAATGCCAAAAACTTGAAAAGAATTGCGAGAACAACGAAAATTTGCAAAACCTTGCCAAGATCAAAAATATATCAGAGTCCGATTTGATTAAAAATCGGCAAAACTGTAAAGAAGCCAAAAAACTAGCAAAAAATAACTTGAATCGAGAAAATAGCGAAAATTCGCGAAAAATTGCAGATTTGCATGCAAGCCGTAAGGATGGTTAAATATATCTAAAATTGGGAGGTATGCCAAAAACTCGGAAAAAATCGCGAAAATTACGAAAATTCGCGAAAAATTGCTAACATCAAAAGGATACCAGTCAGATATTCAGCCATGTCACAGATTCCGTTCGGATTGGTTTTGATTCCGTAGTTGTTATTCCGAAAAAGTACATTTTTGGTGCTTTAGATTCCGTTTATTTTGTATTTCGTTTTTACAATGATGAAGTTTTTATACCTTGAGGCGTTAGTTTACTCTTGTTTTTAGATGTAAAGCTCACATTAAGCTTTTTATTAACATGGAAAGCTCATGACCAAATATTTATTTGACGCTCCTAAAAGTATGTACGTTTTTTAATATTTACTGCAAATGAAGTCTGTAGAAAAGTGTTTTTCAATTCCACTTTGAAATTTAAAAGTGGTTTGATTACGAAGAAAATTTTCGTTTTTCGTTTTCTGAAGAAGCAACTTACGGAATTGAAACCACTTCCGATCGGAATGGTATTCTGTGACATGGCTAATTGATCAAAAATCGGTAGAAGTGTAAAAAACCCAAAAACTAGCAAAAAAAACACTTTTATCGCAAAGAGAGAAAATTCGCGAAAAAAATGCTAAATTGCAAACAGGCTCTGACATTAATTTAACATCCTTAAAGTTGTAAGGAATGCCAAAAACTTGGAAAAAATCGCAAAAATAACGAAAGTTCGCGAAAAATTGCAAAATTGCAAACCAGATCTAAAATTGATTAAGTATCGCTTATTTGCATTTTTGCAATTTTTTGCACATTTTCGATATTTTTGCGATAGAAGTGATTTTTTTTGTCACTTTTTAGCAGTTTTACCGATTTTTAATCAATATATTTTTAATGTTAGCAAGTTTTTGCGATTTTCGTCATTTTCGCAATTTTTTCCGAGCTTTTGGCATTCCTCACAACTATAGCGATGTTAAATCAATTTTAGAGTTTGTTTGCAATTGAGCATATTTTCGCGAATTTTCGCGATAGAGGTGATGTTTCACGATTTCTGGCTTCTGATGTAACTCTTTTATAGAATTATATGTATGTATGTGTAGATAGATAAGAAGACCGTAAAAACAAAAATCTTATACATATAAAAGTCCCGAGAAGATCTAAAACAATAAAAATCTCTCATAACTGTTATTTAAAGACTTAAAAAATAAAAATCATTTATAACTTTTATAAGAAGACTAACAAATTTGTGCTCATTTTTAATTGTTATTCAGGGAGCACTTTTTTTAAAAGCTTGTAATAATAATTATTTGACAGTTTTTTCAAATATAGGTTATAACTGTTATGTCCCTGTTAAATACAATAAAAAAAAACCCTTCTATTGAAAATTGTAATTTTTGTCGCTTACGATCATTTGGCGCTAAGGGGTCGATATTTTTGTATCACCTGTACTCCTATCTATAACATATCAAAAAATCAGCAAGATCGGCGAACTTTTTTTTACTTTCGGCCACCTAAAAGTACAAAAAGTCACAGTGTGCAATGCTTGCAAATCGTTGAAATTTAAATAATTTGTATGAAAGACCCGAAAAAAGTTTAATAAAACACGAATGATTTTAAGTAATTTTGCACCAAATCGTGTGATTTAAGGCCATTGGATTATTTTCCTTTGGGGTTATGTGAAGCCATCCGTCTACCCCGATAAACCAAAGACAATTGAACACCTTGAAAATCAACATTCGACTGCAGTCGAATGTTGATTATACATACTATGATATACACATACTATGGATGTATGTTTATGTGTAATTCATAACATGGGAAATTTATTAATAATTATTACATTACATTATTAATAATTATTATATTAACGTAATAATATGTAGGTATATGAGTTAAAGGTGACATTTTTTATACAAAGATTGTGTTGGTATTAATTTTGACCTAAAATAACAACAATGGTTGTTGGTGTGGGAAAACGTTGTGGAAAACACAAGTCTACAAATTTTTTGCAGAGTATGTCTGTTACAATATATACTACAGTAATTTTGACTTAGCTGCACAATCAACTTTTCACGATTTTTAGTGCAGATAAGTCAAAAATGCTGTTAGCTTAAATGCACTTACCTGCCTTAATGGGCACGTAAACACAATTATTTAGTGTGTGCAGTTAACTTTGATTTTTTATATGAAAATAATTTAAAACTGCAAAAAATATGTTAAATGAGCAGGTATACAAAGTGCACTTAAAAAGATTGAATAAAAATAGGTGCTTTACACGGAGTGAATGTGTGTAACGCGACCTTTTTTATTACTATATAGTTTCTCCCCTTTTCAGGTACAGTGGAAAAAGGGAACGTTGATATGGATAGATAATGACCAAAGACTAGAAGAGATTCTTATTGATTATAATTGCCGTCCGGTAATTAGCATTATCGAGTCAGGTTTGATAAATAAAAAAACACACAAACAACACTACGGAACATTTTTGGGATTATTGTCTGGGGGGTGAGAAATTCCAAGTCAGGGTGATGGTACTAGGTCAGTATAGTAAAACCCTCAAAGGGTTTGGCGTTCGTATGTGTCAGTTTTTTTATGACCTTTTAAATTTTTTCCTTATCTTGATGTTTTTTCGCTTAGTTGTAACATTTTGGCAAAAACGTAGTTTAACATAACTCGAGAACCACTTGTCCGATTTTGCTAAAACAAACTCAAAAAAATTTAGAATTAATCCGTTTATATAACGTTTTTCTTTATAATCAACAGTTTTGCCGGTAAAAATAAATTTGTGGAGAAAAAAAATATTTTTTTGCCTAAAAATTATTTTTTTTTTAATTCATAAAAAATCCAAAACGGAAAAAAGGATCAAGTGTTATTAATTTCGTGTAAAGTCACATAACCTATAAACAAAATGCGACATAGATCATATAAATCGATTAACGCGTTCTGCTTTTATTTACAATTAAGTGAAGGTATCCCATTTTGACAAGAATATTGATACTTGTTTTTATTCAAAAAAGTGTCATTTATCGCCTTTTTTATAAATTTTCCCCAATAACTCCTGACTTCTGGCCATAAACTACTAAAAAAATTAAATAAACATTTTTATAATTTTTTATTTTTATTTTATTTATTTATTTTTATTTATTTTAATAAATATTGCCTAGACTTTTTTGATGGTGGTTGTTCGGCATCGCATTCATCGCTATCATCAGTTTCTGAACCACACATAATGTCAATGTGTGACTCCACTGTTGGCCCTTCTGCATCTCCTGAAAATTCTTTATCATCAAGATCATCCTTGTCTTGCCACACAAGCTTACTCCACCAGCAAATTTCCGCAATTATTGCACTCGGCGACTTTTTGCCTCTATATCTGTAAGTTTTTGTTTTATTAAAATGAGTTTGAAAAAATAAAAAATCAGTATTACCTCATTTCAAATGGCATAGCAACTTGATGATAGCGTTCACCTTGTTCATCAGATTCGGTAGCCAATTGTTTGCTGAAGTAGTCCAGATGATGATGTAAATAATGGATTTTCAAGGACATGTGGACACCAATTTCCGAGAATGCTCTTAACATCCTTGCGACAGAAACATCGTAGTTGTTAGAACGATGCTTTCCCAACAAGCCTTCTATTACTTCTTTGATTGCCTGCCATGCATTCAATTCAGCGTCAATCAAAATATTGTTGAATGCGTCACTTTTAATCAGCTTTCGTATATCTGGACCATTTAGTACGCCTGATTGGAAAAAATTAATTTGTTAAGATGGAAAATCATGGGAAATGAATGTGATATTATAACTTACCTTTCTTAATTTTACTTTCGCTGAGTCTCGGGTAAATTAGTTTCAAACACAAGAAAACTTCATCTCTTTTGGCGACAGTTTTGATAAAATTCTTAACAATTCCAAGTTTAATATGCAGTGGAGGCAGCAATATCTTCTCCTTCGGCACTAGAGGCTCACGAATAATATTCGCCGTTTGTAACCTGCTGTGCTCTCTGAGTTTCCATCCGTGGCATGCATATTGGTCACCGGAAAATCGTGTGTCCCAATCGCACAAAAAGCACATATATTTTATATAGCCGATTGAAGACCGCAAAGCATTGCTACAACTTTTAAATCGTAGCATATGCGCCACATATGTTTGGCGTAGTTAACCATTTTTAAAATATTTTCCAGTGCATGATATGTTTCTTTCGTTTCTGTACTATAGGCGATTGGATTGTGAATAAATGAGAAACGCGTTCATCGATTTTCATGATCTATCCCTTTTTTGCTCATGAGTTATGTGACTTTACGCGAAAGTAATTAGTTTTGGCACTTTTTTCCATTTTGGATTTTTTATGAATTTAAAAAAAAAATATTTAAATTTTTAGGCAAAAAATACTTCTTTCCCTTCATACATTCATTTTTAACTTCGAAAGTGTTGCACATATAGGAAAACGGTATAGAAACAGATTAGAGAAATTGTAATTCTTAATTTTTTTGAGTTTGTTTTAGCAAAATCGGACTAGTGGTTCTCGAGTTATGTTAAACTACGTTTTTGCCAAAATGTTACAACTAAGCGAAAAACATCAAGATAAGGAAAAAATTTAAAAGGTCATAAAAAAAACTGACACATACGAACGCCAAACCCTTTGAGGGTTTTACTATACTGACCTAGTACCATCACCCTGACTTGGAATTTCTCACCCCCCAGATTGGCTGTTGTACTGTGTAATTAGAGAAATTCAAATTAGTGTTTTGTTGCGGGTGGGTTTCTCACCGTTTGTAATATTTCTTCAAGTTACTTTTACAAGTAGGTTTCACAATGTTGGATAAATTTCATGATTGTACAAATTAGTTTTGCGACAATACCAAATTTTAATTTATTGGATATTAGGAAGCCTTGGTTGTTACCAGTTCAGAGGTTGTGAGAAGATAGCATAACAAATTTTATATTTTTGGTTACAGCTAACTTTGTAAGCTACAACTTTGACACATTTTGACTCTTTGTCGTTTGCCTTTAGCGAATAACAAATGTCCGTTAATTTAGAACAATTTCAAATCTGAATTGAACATTAAAAATTTACATTTTAATTCACAATAGATTAAATTTTAAATGAAATGCAATAAATTTAATTTTCAAATAGAAAAGTATCTTGTAGATAATTTAAAGTATCAAGTTTATACAACAAGTGTAAATAAAAAAAGACTTTCAATATATAATCTGTTTATATATTATTAAGGTCCAAACCGTGTTTGGACAAGATATTTTGAAGAATAATCACAGAAAACAATTTTTTTTCTCTTAAGTAAAAATGCAGCTAAGACTGATTTTTTATATGAAAATAGTTTTGAAATCCCAAAAATTTAAGGCACTTATCTTAAAAGTGCAGGTATAAAAAGCGTGCTTAAAAAATGAATTTGTATGGTATTTTCAAGAATAGTGGCATAATATGATTATTTCGAACGTATTTCCTTTGTGAATCCAAATTGATTATTAGGCTAAGGTTCGTAACGTTATATTCAGAAGGAATTGGGCATGATTAATATTCCAAGGAACAAGGGAAAAATTAACATCAACTTTATTTTTCAACGTACACAGCAGAACACAGTAGCGCCACTTTCGGAAGCCGCTAAATTTCCATCGTCAGTGTTCACGTGTATTTGCTTATCACCACTTGTCAGGTGGCTCTGTTGAATGTGATTTTAATTCCTATATATACAACTTTTTCGTGAAAATTGAATACGAGAATTAAATCACTCTCAAGCTGATATTAAAGTGCACTTTCCCAGCGTTGCCATCGGTTTATTTTTCTTCATTCCCATTTTTCTGATTTTTGTTCTACTTAAGACAAACTTTTTTGGTTTGATTTTATACTTAAGTATATATGAATATGTAAACATGTGAAAAGCTCAAGCCAGTAGCTAATTGTTTATTAATATGATTATTTCGAACGTATTTGCTTTGTGAATCCAAATTGATTATTAGGCTAAGGTTCGTAACGTAATATTCAGAAAGAATTGGGCATGATTTATTTTATTTTTCTACACCTTTGTACAATTATAAATCCATTGGATATCAATAAAAGTATTTATAAGGCAAAATGAAAAATAAAGTCCAAATTTAACATTTAAGAAATTTGTTATTTAACATATTGTCATAATTTTATTTTAAGTGAAGTATATTTGCTGATAGTTAAGCATTGTCTATATGCATTTCATTGGCGCTGTACTTCATTTAAAATAAAATTATGGCAATATGTTAAATAATAAATTTCTTAAAAATATATTATAATTTTTTCCTAAAATGGCGTTAATTTTTAATAGTATTAGTTTTGGTTTTTGAGTAATATAATATATAAGAGGAAGGAAGCAAGCAAAAAATTTATATACAATTTTCAATGGAGTAGAACTAAAATATTTCACGGAGTTCAGCTCTCATACTGCCACCAGAATATTAAGTAGTCTCTAATTTAACAATAAAATTAAATTTGGTGCTATAAAGTAGGCGTGCGACGAACGTTCGCATTCGCATTTGCGAACTATTCCATTGTTTTTGATATTCGCATTCGCTAAAATTGATGAGAATATTTAAAGCGAATAGTAAAATAAAAATAAACCAAAATTTATAAAGTTGGCAAATTATTTCGGCGGAAAGGAAGGGTAAATTACGTTTTCTTACAAAAGAAAATGTTTGGTATGTTAGTTATTAGCATTTTGTATAATAAAGGAGTGATACGTAAACAAAAGAACGTAAGTACAGTTGTCCAATTTTTCATGAGTGTAAAAATACTAAGTGCCAAAGCCCATTAATAAGATCGTGTTGAAGGCACAGCTGATTATTTCGATGATATGGCTTGTGATATGTGCTATATAAAATTTTTTCTTGGCACAACAACAACTTGTCTTGGCGTTAAACAATAAATAGAAAATTAAACATTAATCGATTTCATTAAAACTTTACTCTTGTAGCTGAGAACCGATATATATTCACAGGGCTTATTCCATTTTTCGAGTTGTTGTTCGATGTTTTTACACCATAGTTTTAGGTTATTTTATATCGTTTTTGTGTCTCAGTAATTCATGTGTAGTAGTATATTCAAAATTTTATTTGTATAGTATAGAAATTAAACTTGACACGACATTTATCGTTTGACAGCCACATCCCCTTCGTTGCAGCTAAAGTTAGCAACATATTGAGATCATTATATAGTTACAATTCCTACTTGCCAAAGAAAATTAAATCAATTTTGGCTCACTCATTACTTATGACACATGTTCATTACTGTCTTGAAATTTTCAGCGGCTGCACATCAACCAACCTTCGGCTAATAAGGCTTATATTCAATCGCATAGTTCGTTTTATTTTTAACTTGAGAGTTTTTGATCATATATCCGACCATGCTAGGAAATTTTTGAATTGTTCCTTCCAGGACTTCGTCAAAATTAGAATCTTATGTACTCTTTTCTATACTATTAAATCTAATTCCAATCCTTGCCTACAACAATTGTTTCGTTTTTCAAGATCTACCCGTAACCCCAAATTAATTATTCCTCAAATCAACAACTCTATTTTTGAAAGATCATTTTTAGTAAGAGCATGTAGGCTCTTCAATGATTTACCCATTAGCCTAAAAACTGTTCAACCTTCCATTCGCAGTTTTAAACATATGTTGTATAATAATGTTTCAAACTAATTCATTAAACTGGTTTGTTTGTATTTTTACTCCAAATTTATTGGCCAAAACTCATGTCCAACAAAAAGGATCATTTTATTTAATGTTCCCCTCCAATTTGTATTACTAGTGATATTAATGTTAAATTTGTTACATATATATACATATATTGTATATATACTATTATCTTATCTTACATTACTTTTGTTATTTCTACTACTATAATCGTATATGGCCATACGGGTACGATTAAATTAATAAATAAGTGAAATCAAAAGGAAACAAAATTAAAAAATCACGAATTTAAAACATGACAGCACTCATTAAAAAAACACTTGTTTGACATCACACTATACGAGTATTAAATGTATAGTTGTTGTTGTTGTTATTACATTTATTTTTTCTGCAATTAGAGCAGGAAAAAAGCCTGCCTGTGTAGTATGTGGTACAGTAAGAAAATAAAAAAAAAACATCATTGATTACTTTGTTCATGTTTAAGCTTTGATATTGTTTAAGCTTCTTATTGATTTAAATAAAAGTTTGCTACAATATCTTTAGCTTTTCTATGAAATGTTTGGATAAAGGTTCCCTGATGATCTGCATTTAGCCCCTGAAATGCGCATAGGAACTAGCTAATACCCCTTAGTAATCAATGTCAATGTGTTTTTATAAACAATTAATATTCTACTGAATAAGTAAAATATTAATTTTGGGAAATAGTGCGATTATAAATTTAAAAAACATAAATACTTTTATTGTATAATAATTTATTGTATAATAATTTATTGTGTTATAAAGGTGTAGAAAAGTAAAATAGATTCATATCGAATACAAATTATTTGCTGGGTTTTGTATAAGTTTCTAAGCATACTATGCTTATTTTATTATTTTCTGATTTTCAAAAATATTATCATTTGTAATTTCTCAAATGGTTTTTGAAAGTCTGTGCATAAGATAAGGGGTTTGTAACTGTTCAAAGTCGTGGTTGAAGTTTACTGACGATTTGGTAAAGCGTCAATGAAATGCATATAGACAATGCTTAACTATCAGCAAATAAACTTCATTTAAAATAAAATTATGACAATATGTCGAATAACAAATTTCTTAAAAGTTAGTATTTTGGCTAATTAAAGCTTGATGAGTTCTTTTAAGACCTTAATAAAACCATAAAAATATATCAGAAAAGAAAACAATTAAATCAGGTGATCTTGGAAAATAAATTCAGCAAAGATATTTAATAAGCAAACGGGACACATTTGTCCAGAGCCACCTACCCGTATATATTTCGACGAGCTGAATCCGAATCTGAGGTCCTTTTGGATCGTATATCTTCAAAATTTGGAGTAATTTGCGAAAAGCTGCAATTTTGTTCGATTTCTAACGGTTTTTTTGCAATTTACTATAAACTTTGAGAGTGTATGAGCCAAACAGACATTAGATTCGGATTCAGCACAG
Source organism: Panzeria rudis (assembly GCA_956483635.1). Taxonomy (NCBI): domain Eukaryota; kingdom Metazoa; phylum Arthropoda; class Insecta; order Diptera; family Tachinidae; genus Panzeria; species Panzeria rudis. Next base: position 85,566,715 of record OY101449.1, read on the forward strand.
TGAAATACATATAGTTAGGTGTCTAATCAAATTTACAGACCCATTTTTTCACCATGCATGGGGGCGGACCGTGACCATTTTTTCTACAAAGCTTCACATGTATAGACATTATCTATACCAAATTTCATTTTGATATCTGCTCCGGAACGAGAGTTATTAATTTTGACCACCTAAAACAGCGAAAAGTAACACTGTGCGTTGCTCTGCCGTAATTCTATTCATTATAAAATGTCAAACCGTACTAGCCATAGTGCGATTACATCTGTTTGTAAGCAAAACAGTGCTGCTCACACAAAGATGTATGCGTCTAAAAAAACACGCTGTATATGAGACATTCGATGCTAAATGGGCCAGTTTGAGATCTGACCCCTTCGATTTCGTACATTTTCGGACATGTTTTGGCACGTATTAAACGCTCTTTCAAAAAAAAAAAATAATAATAATAACAATAATAAAAAAATCGGTGTAATTATCACTTACGGCCATTTCAGACTATAATTCAAGTATTAATACATACTTTCGAGGAAAATTAAACTCTGACATTATGAGTTATTGTTTTTTGAAAATTTTCAAACAGAAATTTTATAAATTCCGTATTAATACTTGTATTATAGTCTGAAATATCCTTTAGCTATTAACGTTTGAAAATGAAAATCGTCATTTTCAAAAAGTTCGACCCCTTCGATTTTTTTTAATTTTCCAAAAATACTACTGTATATTACACAACTTTTAGAAAAAAATTTCAAGATGTGATCTCAACTTTTTCTATGTTTTTTCGAATTTTTTTAATTAATTTTTTTTATTCATTTATCTATAACACTATTTAAAATGATAACAAAGTCCAAAAAATGTATTTTTTAAAGTAACTTGAGGTCGCTGAATACGAATATTAAATTAATGTTTTTTAAGAAAATAGTATTCCAGATATTTGCATAAAAACTATAATTTTGCGGTTTTTAAGTTATTGTCAGAAATCTAGAAAAAAGTGCATCTATAGCATAAAACTTATTTATACACATCTCTAAACACTTTTTTCTTTTCTTTCAGCCAGTGACTAAATTGTGTTGGTCTAGCGAATTGAACACCGAAAAAAATTTAATTTTTAGACGTTTTTTTTAATATTAATAACACCAAAAAAGTGGTCTCTATATTTGACCGGACATACCTAACTACATGTAATTCGCAATTTTTACATCGTATGAGCCAAACGGTCCTTAGATTCGGTTTCAGTAAATTGCGAAATACTATTAAAAATTGTTTTAAAAAAATAGGCAGTTTTTCTCAAGTTACTTGAAATTTTGAGTGGGTACGAGCCAAACGAACCAAAGATTCGGACTCCGCGCGTCGAAATACTTGTATGTAGGTAGATCTGGTAAAATTTGCATACCATTGTTTATTTGTTTGCCGGTGTTATTAACTTAAAAAGCGTCTAAAAATTGAATTTTTTCGTTTTTCATCAAGGCATATAACTCACTTTAACCGCTGGTTGAACGAAAAAAAATCTTTAGAGCTGTTAATAAGTTTCATGCTTTAGATGCATTTTTTCGAGATTTCCGACAATAAATTAAAAACTCCAAAATTACAGTTTTTATGCAAATATCAGGATAACTATTTTCTTAAAAAACATTAATTTAATATTGGTGTTCAGCAACATCAAGTTACTTTAAATATGTAAGTAGCGTTTTATATAAATTGATAAAAAAATTTTAAAATTCGAAAAATAGCAAAAATTGAGATCACATATTGAAATTTTCGTAAAAGTTGCATAAAAAAATAAAAAAGTCGAACTTTTTGAAAATGTGATTTTTTTTGAAAGAGCATTTAAAGACGAATACAATGATACCATACTTTTGTTATATATCAATTTTTTTATTGATCGATCTATATTTAATTGAAATTTTTTGCTAAAAATTGTTGGGAGTATAAGGCTAAAAATTGGTGTGGAAATTGAGTTTAATACGTGCCAAAACATAACCGAAAATAAACGAAATCGAAGGGGGTCCGATTACAAACTGGCCGATTTGGCATGGAGTACCCCATATACATATATACGTAAGTATAACTTACCTCCATCAAATTCAACAATTGAATTTAAAGCCAATACTGAGCCAGAAGCAGCACTTGTCTGATAAATCCCATCATTACTGATGGTGCCTAAGCTTAAGGCACTATAGCTGACAGCATCTTCTTCCGTCCCTCCTACACTAGTTGACATCATCAAACCCAAATTAGTCAATTCTTCAAGAAAAACTTCATCGCAGAAGCTAGAAGTTGAACGCAATGAATGACGTTTTACAGCATTTGCATTGGTAGTTGAGACTGGTGCAACATCTGAGGAACCGCTATCAATTTCATCAACCATTGTATTTACATTACTATTATTGCTGTTGCAGTGTTCATTTTCATTAAAATTTAAAGAAACACCACGATCTAAATAAAACGGTGAAAAACGAAATTGCATGTATTTAATTAAAATATTTTAAAATGTCTTCTATTTTAATGCTGACCATAAATAAGTATTAGTTTTACTGACAAAGCTCTAGAGTTTCCTGTTAATTTCATTTGTGTTGTAAATTATGAAGAGCAATCAGTTTTACTTACTTTTTTGTCTCTTGAAATATTTCAACATTTTGAGCACCTTTCATCCGTTGTTTTTCCGAAGATTTTTATAAAATCTTCTTGTTAAATAAAACCAATTGTAATTAATTTATTATAGCTGTAAGATTTTGTACGCAAATTGTTTCTTTGATCAATATAAATGAAAATTTCTCCTAATCGTAAATATTGCTACTTCTTGTCAAAATAATACATTCACAGTAAAATATTAGCTTAAGAGATGACATTTCAGGAAACACTAGCAATACCATCCCCGAAAATTTTTAATTTACGTATAACGGATTTATAAATAGAAAGACGAATTCCAAGATATATCAACACCAGGGGATCGATTCTGAATTTATGATAAAAATGAAGTGATAACAAATTTATCATTTTCACTTCATAGCAATTTTTCACTTCATTTTTCATTTAGAGCGATTCTGATTGCAATTATGAAAAATTGAATCGTTATGAAAATCATCTGTCACTTTTTGTTTTATTCCGCTCATTTCTTGAATTATAAGCAAATTAAAATAAAAAATAATTTTATTGCAAATACATATTATGTACTTTCTGGTCTTCTGAAGCTTTGCAACATATTTTTTTATCCATTGGGTTGTTTTTAAATATTAAGTTTACTATTGTAAAATTTATGGTTTTATGTATTTGTTACAAAAATGTATAGCAAATAACTTAACTCTGTTATTCTATTGCACGCCTCATAAGCGAAGCGTTGAGGTGGGTACTACTCTCACTTCACGCGATTTTTCAACTTAAAATGGCTCTATTATTATCATATATTGCACTTGTAAAAAATATATACACACACATATTAAAAAAAAATAGTATTTTTAACACTCATGGCATTTTTAATGTTATTTTTATTATTTAAACTAATTAAAAAACTGTTTTAAAAAGTTCTGTCTTGGACGTCCGTTTGTCTGTATGTACGGATCCTGTATGTGGTCACGATAACGACCGAAAAACTTCATTAATCGAGTCTTTATTTTTTACGCTTCAGTATAATTAGGAATAGAAGCCTATTAAATTTCACGGTCTAAATGAGATTATGAGGCGTGCACTTTTGGATTTTCCAAACTATTCCATTTTTAATCTGAAAATTTTTTATTATTTCGGCTTTCTAGTTCAATAATTGAATTAATGTAAATCCAAATTATTTTTATTAAGAGTGGAGTGCTGGAATATTCAAATCAGATTAGCAGAACGGATCAGTACTACTGATTTCGACGGCCGCTACGCTCGTCATCATCAGCGTTCTTGTTCGCTTTTACCACTTATGAAGGTGGATGCTTTTTTCAATGAAACATCAGCTATTTAACTAATTTTTGCCAGTAAATAGAATACAAGACTTATTTTCCATGGTAAATTCTTGCATTTTTATTTCAACTAAATTTAGTCAGCTTTGAAATTTCACCTATCTGATTTAATCCAACACTACCACACTTATTGTTTTTCGCTTTTGATGAGTATTCTTTTTTTAATACATCCACTCAAAAGCTGTTTGTTTGGTTTTTGTTATTATACATTTTTATTTCTTGTTTATTTCACTGTTGTAACAATTATTATAAATAATACATTGTGGCGTTTTTTACTTTATATAAAATGATTTTTTAAGCAAAAGTTAATAAAAAAAAGTTATTAAAAGTTGTCATCATTTAAGTTTTCGCCAACTTTTTCATGATGAAAAATATATTATCATATGAGAAAAATTTGACAGATAGTTTTCATAAAAGCTAAAACTTGAATCGAATTTTCAATGAAGTGATAATTTATTTTTCATTTTTACTTTTTCACAAAAATAGAATCGGGCCCCAGGTAGTCGCAAGAGAATTCGCCGTGGAGAATTTACATATGGGCCAAATGTGTAAACATTTACGTAAGCTGCTGGGCTCTTGCGGTCACCTAGTATGAATTCGCCTTGAGCGAATTCAAACCATGAGGGCTCGACAGCAGGTGTTTAATTTCAAATACATTCATATTTTTATCTCTCTCAGACGTCAAAATGCCGTTTCGCACTTTTTTGACATCCCATGGCAGTAAATTTGTGAAACCGATGGACAACGTATTGCAACAGTAAATAAAATGTTACCAAAAATGCTGCATTATGCGGCAGTATTGCCTTGGAGACTAGTACGCAACTATGTCTGCATTACAGGCTGCCTTAACTTAGCATCTACACCTGATAAAAATTCAAATCATTATATATCATTCGGATAGATATCAAAGTCATACGACCAAACCACCACCCACCATCCAATCGAAAAATAAAGTTCAACTTAACTCATTTTTGAAACGTGCAAAAGTGGACGGATACATTCATTGGCTTTTTTCATAAAAAGAGTTGTCTCGTATTTAGTTCTTAATATCGACGAAACTCGTTTTGTGACCATTTATTACTACTTTCATGATTAGTTTAATTGATACATCTGTAACCATTATTGGCTTTTTAAATTAAGACTTTTACTAAATCAAGTGACAAATTACACAAAAGTTAATATATATATTTTTTTATTTAAAAGGTAAAACTATATATTAAATAAAGGTTCTAGAACAAATCAAAAGAGCTCAATGGTTCACGTGTAAAATTTATTTTACCCCAGTCTCGACTAGCAATAAATATGTTAACATATATTGCAGCAATTGTCAAAATTGGCTAAAAAAAATATATTTTTAGTCCTTGCGGTCTGAATAATTCCCAAACTATCGATTACATATATAGCGCGTCGAAATACATGTATGACCAAAACAAAACCCATTTTGTTTTCTTTTATTTGTGCCTGCTTGAAAATCATGCTTTTTCTGTTATTTTTATCTTCTTTGCCACTTACACTACGACTTCCATATCTCGGGATCGGTAAAATGTACGTAAATAATTTTTATCACATAGTTAAATGATGCATATAGAGCTCACAGTAGATATTAAAAAAAATTAAAATTTTTAGTTAGTTTTTTTTTATTATATAAACATCTTCTTCCTGAAGCTTGAGTTTTTTTTACTAATTTTGGCCTAGCAGCTACATTTATAGTCAGGATGTCTTCATTTAAAGCAAGAACAATGTCAACTACCTACCTTGTTCATGGATTTTAAAGGCACACTGTGCAAAGTTTTTTACAGGCACCTAAACTCAAAAATTATTGTGAAAATTTATGATTTTTGACCACTGTCAAATGTAGGATATATGTATGTCAAAAATTAACTAAAATATCCGCTGAATTCATTTTTAAAGCATAGCCTTTTACCGTGTATCCAAATAAAATTAACATTTCTAACACAATTGTTAAAAATGTTAAAAATTATGAAAGCACTTTTTTTGGTAAAATTTACGATTTTTTAGTTAAATTTCAAAGTTTTGAGTGTAGACCTTTGTTACGACCTAACGGCTCAAGGTATTTCAAAGCTTTGTGAGGTGAGTTTACTTAAAATTTTATCAGCAATTTAATGGTGTATTACAAATTGAAATCATATGCGTAATAAAAAAAATTACAATAAGAAAACCAAAAAAGGTCGATGCAAAAATTTTAAACTATAAAATATACAAAAATAATTGTTATCACATTTTTTTTTCTTTATTTTGTGTAGCAAAATGTAATGCGCTTAAAATTTTACAAATCGATTAATATTTACGAGAGTTACAAGCCGCACACCCGAGGTAGCCAACTTTCACCCCTTGAAGCTCCGTACAATCAGTAGTTTAGAAGTGACATACTTATTACCACTTCTTTTTTTTTTATTTACACTACTGTGCGATGAGTTGACACAAACACCAAAGAACTAACAAAATTTTTTAAACTATTTTCTTTAATATTTGGATCTGTCCTATTTTATAGAAAAGAGTGTGTTAAAAACTTCTTTTATTACAATGTAAAATATATATGTAATTGTTTTTATTATTAATTTTGCCGTGAGCTTGCGTGATTGTGAAAATTGTGCTCCTTACCGTTTGTAAGCGAGCGTGAATATAAAAAAAATATTCATTATCGTGAGAATTTGAAAATTTGTTGTGCGTGGGCGTGCATTTTGAAACATACCCTTTCCGTGAGCGTAAATAAGGCAAATATTACTCACGAGCACATCTCTAAGTTTTAGGTCTTGGTGCCTGTTTCTTAAAAATTACAAGTTAAGCACCAGGGAACTGCACGATCACACCGCATATGTACCCTATGACATAGACAACTAACTAGACCCGTCACTATACAACAACATTACGAAGATTGTATGGAAGAGAAAGCAAATCTTATTTTCTAACGTGGTTTCTAATTGACTATCTCATTCATACAATCTTAGTAAACACAACAACAACATGTAAAACTGCATAACACATGAGAACAACCTTTTTTAGCTGTCAAAAGTATCTGTGCCTATGATTTATATACCCGACTACTTTAAACACCGCAAAAAAAGTTGCGGTGTTGATTTAGCTCGCACTTTATTTACAAAGAGTTGATGCGATCGTAATATGCTCGCTACTTTGCGGTGTGTGTGTATGTAACTCTGCAGTTACACGTTCAAGAAATTGCTTTCAAGTTGATCACACGTATTGCTTGTTAAAACTACTTTAAATTGACGCTATGACATAGGCTGTAAGCAACTTGATAGTCAATTTTGTTTTCAAGATGCCGTCGTCTAGGAATCAACAACGAAACAGTAAAACCCGGTTATAACGAATTCTCGGTTGTAACGATCGTTTCGGTTGCCATTTTCATACAAAAATAATTCGTAATAGCGAATTCGTAGTTAACGAGTCCTCGTTTGTATCGAACTACGCTTATTACGAACTTGTCATAGAGCGGTTTTTTTTTTGCTGTTTGCACAAAGTTCGTTATAGCCGAGTCTTTCTGTAATTTACTTACAATAATAGAGATCAGCTGTTTAAATTGAACGAAAAATTTAAACAAATCTTGAAAGCAAAATTGAAATCAAGTTGGTAGTCAATTTCCAATTATGTGAGTGGGTTAGTAAAAAAGTGTGAATATATTGAAAATTGAAACAAAACTTGAACGTGTAACCTTCAAGTAAGAACAATGATCGCAAAAACCAGTAGCATGGTAGAATAATATACAAGGTAGCCCTGGAACGCCAGCTGATTATTTTTTTCGTGGTACGAACTATCAAATGTTGTGTATATGTGAAATAACTGTCAAAAAACACATGTACATAAAAATAAAATAGTGTGCATGTGTGAGTGTTTATTAAAATATATTAAAAGCGATGTTTTTGATAAAATGTCTGTGTTAAATAAATGAATAAATGTGTTTAGTTGATTTATAGATTTAAATTTGTGTGAAAAATTAAAAATAAAACAACTAATTATGCAAACTCGATGAGCATTTGCATAAAATGAAATCTTATCGGAAAATTAAAATTACGTCTTCCCCTAGTATGAGATTAAGAGAAAATTCGACATTTTGTTTTTAGTATTCTGCCGACGTTTTCTCTCATGTTATCTCAAAGTTAATGTCTCGTGGAGACTAAGGTAGATTGAACAGGTACCACTACAAGAACAGCTGTTTTAGTAAATTTGAGAATGTGTGCGTCACACAGCCAATAGATTTTGACACATGTCTGGGATTTTTCTATCAACAACGGGCATGTGTTAGTAAATTTGAGAGAGCTTATGAATGTGTGCGACTCACAGATAATGGATATGACATATTTCTGGGGTATTTCTACCAACAAAATACATGTGTTTTTTGGTGTTGTATTTGTTTTAGTTATGGTGGTACCTGTAATGAATATGCCTTGGCGAAGACGCTGTGTAAAAAGCAGTCATGAGATAGAATCCAGAGTTGCCAGTTTGGCGGGTTTCCCCCTAGATTTAGGGGATTTTATTTAATTTAGGGGGCTTAAATTCTTAGGGGGAAATTTAGGGGGCATAAATTTATATTTTGGGGGTTTCTAGGGGATTTTCCTATTTGGATGCCTATACAAGAGCTAAGTATTATTATATTTTACAATTGGTCAACATCTAGCTAGCTAGGAGATTTCCCTATAACTAAAAGTTCTGTATTTTACAGCTGAGCTGGTCAATTTTATTTTCATAGTAGATAAAGTAAAATTAAACTACATTGTTTCTGTTAATTCAAGTGCTGGATTTATAAAGAAAAGCCTTTTGAAAATATTTAGTTTATCCATTATACTCGTATGCCTAAACTTTTTAATTCCGATAAAATGTATAAAGTTAGTGATGATGATTTGTCATCTCTTGATATTTTTGAAGAAACTTGATTCCAATGCTTATAAAAATTATTTTTCTACTACCTCTAATTTGATAAAAATTCGATTTATATACTTACATATCGTCACATAAAATGCAAAGGGCCTAGTATAATTTTTATACATTTTGCAGGAGAGATAAAAAACTTAATAAAAAGCAAAGTATTGTTATTGCAAAAACTGCTTTTTCAGGATGGTATCAATAATGCAAACTTTATTGTTAAAGAAAAAATAGTTTTTATAATCATAAAAGTTTTCTATTTGTTAAGGTTTTTAACTCCTAAAACTTTTTTTTTAATTATGATAGGACCTTTTGCATTCTATATGAAGATACGTACATACGTAACAATATTTAATTAATGTGTTGTTTTTTTGCATTTCAAATGTATTTTATTAAATAAAAATATTCAAGAAACTATAAATTTTTTTTAAGGAATTTCAAAAAAATTTTTTAAAAAGTATGGTGTATTCGCTTTATTCAGGTAACGATATTAGTACGTAAATTGAAACTGTTAATGTACTTAAATTAAACTACATATTACATATATTTTTACATTTAGGGGGTTTATTCTCAAAATGGGCTAAAATTAGGGAGTTTTAGCATTTCCTTGGGGGGAAGAAAAAAATGTACCTGGCAACACTGATAGAATCTATTTTATTTTGAGAACGTTTTTTCTCATGCTCTCAGTTTTAGCCATTCATTCTCGCAACAATGTTGCCGTGTTTGAATAAAATTTCATATATTTTTCATACGAAATATAAAAACAAAAGAAAATAAACAATAATATGAGGGCATTTTGAAGCTACTGCCGTCGATTTAGTTTCGGGCCTGTTTATTTGGCAGCGTTTTTTGCCTGAAGTTGAAGACTTATTCTGTTTCCTCATTTAGACGAGTGTGCTTGAATCACAAAAACCATTGATCGTGCAACTCTCTGTTAAGTACCCCATACACGTTTCAATTCAATTGTCAATTGAGTATTTCAATTGAATTGATTCTTACCTGAATTGAAAGATTTTCATTCAATTTTCATTTAATTAAACACAATTTTAATAATACTTAAAATTTTCTTTGCAAAAGAAAACTACAAACATAAATTTTGACAGCTGATCAAGAGACTTGAATACACACAACACAATCGAATTGAAAGACTTAAGGGCCAAAAAAACTACGCAAGCGGCTTGGCAAACATACTTTTTTCATTTGCACACAGACTACACGAAACTATCTCGTACAAGCAAAGATTTCTTACATTAATCACTAATTCAAATTGTAATTTTCTACGACAACCTCACACTATGGAAATTTTGTTGCAAATGAGCTAATTTTACAATAGACTATACAATCAGTTTGCCACAAATTCAATATGGCATTCAATATATATAAATTCTTTGATTTTTGTGCAAGCAGCTTGCCAAGCCGCTTGTCAAACGTAAAAACGCCGCCATATATTACACAACAGGCTTATACAAACGCAAAATTTATGTCATGTTTGGTAAGCCGCTTGCGTAGTTTATTTGGTCCTTTACTTGCCAACTTGAAAAAATCAAAATCTTTTGATTTTTCTTCAACCAACTCGACAACTGCCAAACTAATCAATTGACAGAGCCATTGATTTGGATAACAACCGACTCAGTTGCCAATTGGATTGAATCGTGTATGGGGTGCATTAACAAATATACAAGTAAAATACGTGCAAAACAACAAAACAATTTTAAAAGTGTTGTTGTTTTGTGTGTATTTTACTTGTAGATTTGTGACTTGTAGTTTTGAGAAACGGGCCCCTGTAGTGCTTCTCTAATAAAATTTTCTTTATTCGTTTCCTGAAAAATTTTATTTTTGTTACTGTGTTTTCCAACTGTGTAGCCATTTTGTATAGATTAATAATCCATAAATTAATCTGTAATACACTAAAATTATTTAGGGGTTCCATGTACCAATTCTGTTTCATTGCACTATGGTTCAGACGACCACTTTCTTTGGCCAAAACTATTTTAGGGCGAAGTTCTTTATCGATTAACTCCGCCACCGGCAACCTTATCCTCAGTAAATCCCAAACCGACCAATGGCGGTATAACCACATTATCTGTCCATATCCGGAAATGGTTGCGGACCCATAACGGTCTTAGGTTCGTATGGAAACCTCTAAAACCACAAAACTGATATGAAACGGCAGCAGCCCTGCCACCATACTAGGCAACCTGGGCCAATCACTCATCTTGTACGAAATTCAAACGATTACTGAAAACATACGCTCCACCCTCTATCGATTCTTATGAAAGTTTGTAGAAACATTCCCTTCCTGTAACAGCAATTTAGTAACTAAAAAGTGAACTATTTCAAACTATTTCTACTTAACAGAATCTAAGAAAACTTGGCACACAGCTCCAGCATAAATGCAATTTTATGATTAGAAAAGTGGGCAGTGTCACGGCCATTTAAAGGAATTATTATTTTTCAGCTAGTTCTACTCAGCCGAATCTTATGAAACTTGACTTGAAAACATTAAGATCCGCTGAAAGTCCAATAGTATGACAAGAAAAGTTCGCAGTGCCACGCTTATTCAAAGGAGTCCTTGCATTCTTACCATTACTTTTTTCTTCCGTAATATATTAATCTAGTTTTCTTCAACAAGAACAATATACAGAAGGTATATGTTTTCAAAAATTTTTGCAAATATAAAAATGGCATAGCATAGTCAGTTAGAGCAGTGGTTTTCAACCGGCGGGTCGCGACCCTCTGGGGTGTCTCGGTGACCTTTCTCAGGGGTCGCGAGCTGATATAAATAAAATACATTAAGGGTTTTCATAAAAGCGGAAGAAATTGCCTTTTGTGCAATTGCGCAAACTTGCGAGGCGTGTTTCATGAAGCCCCTTTTGAAACTGTTGTGCAACTTTTAACAGCCAATGTCAACTTACTTCACCAGTTACTTCTTGTACTTGCCTCTGCATCACAACAACAATAAGTTATATGAATTTTTATCACTTTGTATTTTTTCTATATTTTCTTATTTTTTCACATAAATTATTAAAATAATATTTGTAAATTAAACTTTTTATTTATATTTTCATGACGCTTATTTTTCAAATGCACAAATACTCTGTGCAAGTTTACGAGCCTGAGCTGTCTCGTATATTTTTATCAGTTGTGCAAATGAATTTTCAAAAATGTTTTCACAATTCATTTACGAGAGTGGAAACATGCACAGTTTGCGAAGGCTTTAAAAATTTTCATGAGGACCCTTATTGATTTTTTTAAATATTTAATTTTTTTAATTCAAAAATATAAAAAAATTTTAATTCAAAAACATAAAAGTACTTATATTAATGCGAACGCTGGACTTGCTTATTTTTAATTAAATGCGAAAAACGTGGTGGCAATTGTGACACGCAAACAATGAAATCATTTTTTAAATTTAGTTTATTCCTTTTTTCTTGTTCTTCTTCATATAACTATGTAGCATGGTGAAATAAGTATACAGGTGGCTGCATAACGTCAGCCGATTATTTTTTGCTCTGCTAGTTTTGTGCATAATCCACGGCCAGCACGTACATATATATTTTTGACAAGCATCATCTATTTTTTTTTGTTGTACTGTTGTATTTGTTTCCCTTATGCGGTCACCTGTATACTTATTTCACCATGCTATGTAGTTCATGGTACAAGTGCTAAATGACCTAATGTTCCAAAACGCTTTGGTATATCAGTTGCGTATGAGCTGAAACATTTTTCACAAAACGCAAGAGATATATGTAAGACTAGATGTGCCCACCCGCTTCGCGTGCTTAAAGTTCGCTTTATGACTATAAGGTGTGTATAAAATATAATAATATAGCGTTGCTTACATGGTGAAATAAGTATGCAGGTGGCAGCATAACGTCAGCTTATTATTTTTTGCACTGCTAGTTTTGTGCATAATCCACGTCCAGCACGTATATATTTTTGACAAGCATCATCTATTTTTGTTGTATTTGTTTCCCTTATGCGGTCACCTGTATACTTTTTTCACCATGGTTGTTTATATATTGTTTAAAGTTCCCGTTATGTAAAATAAACAGTGCTACCAACGTTAAAAAAATCTTCTAATTTCCAACCACATTTATATTAGTGAAATAGTGTACATTTTCGTTTTTTTCTATTTTAACTTAGAAATGATCTATTTTATCGCGGTAAAAAGTACCCTATATTTGAATCAGGACCCTAAAGCACCTCCACACAAAATTTCATGAAAATACATTCAGTGGTTTTTGCGTGAAGCGTGTTGGGACAGACAGACAAAAATTCTAAAATTTGGACTTTTCTTCTCTACATCGATTACTATTTACGCCACCATAAAAATTTTCAAAAAATATTTCATGTACAGACACGCCCCTTATCCAGTTTTATTATATGTATAGATATTTATAGACTTTTCGTATGAAGGTGAGGATATTATTTTTCCGCCTTTGGAACTGGGCATGGCTCTTGATAGATTTTTGTTCTGTATATTATTGAAAACCTTTTATTTCGATGTTTTATTTATTCTTTGAAACATGTTTGAAAATTTTAAGTGGAACCGCTCAACTTCGTTTTTCGAAAATGAAGATGTTGGTACCTTTTAATTTACGCTAAAAATTTGAGTTCATGCTCTAAAATTTCAATATATACCGCTCACTAATAGCAGAGTAATGCTAAGAACACAACTGGAAGGAACGACGAATTTTTGGCCGCGAATATTCGTCACCAAAATAAAACGAAATTCATACGTAGTCCCCAAATTTTTTAAAAATAAAACAAAAAAAGTACCTTTCTTATAAATAATTAAGCTGGAAAGAGTTAATTTCCAAGATCCTTACTGTTCCACCAATATTTCATAGAACATACATACATACATCAACAAAATTACACTCAAAGAATGACAATTTTTCGAATAGACAAAATATTATAAATAAAACAAAAGTTTTTGTTAGTAATATTCTATTTGATATGGAATTTGACATTTGTCATGATAAAAATATATCAGGTATAGACGTAGGGTCACGAGCCATCGACCTGAACATTACGCCGGCAGAGCAACTGCAAAAAATTAATCAACTTCTTTGTTGTGGTGAATACGTGCGATGCCCATGTTCTGCCTTATCAATGTATTTAGTGGTAGTGCAATAGAAATGGAATATTTAAAAATTTCTTTCTGTCTCTTTTCTTTCTATTAAAAATGGTTGTCGACGGCGAATCTCATGGCGAACATTGATGATCGATGTCAGAGCATGGACGAAACATGGATATGAGCGGTCTACATTAGTCATATGCGTACCCTGACCAAACATTCCGCTTTAGGCGGGATTGTCCCGCTTTTAAGAGGTCGATTCCGCCTAAAATTTTTATCACAGTTTATCCCGCTTTTTCGAGTTTTAAAATTTATATTCTGTTTTTTTTTAATTATTCCCAAAAATATCGAGCATGTTTCAACTGAGGAAAATAGATCTTTCTTGTGTTGATCGAATAAAAACTCAAAACTGAAAAAAGTTTGTTTTTAGACATTTAAAATTTCTAGTTCAAAGATACTTAATTATTCAGGGTGAAGTTCGTTCAAATTAGTTCTTCAATTAAATTATTTTTATTGAGAAAGGAATTTTAAATGCATGTAATAATTGAAAAGACAAAGAAAAATTCTTGACTGTATAAGGGTCGAACTGAACACCATGATATTTCAAGATTAACCACGATTACACCTTTCACAATGTGAGGATGGTGAAGTCAAGTAAGGCACGTAGTATTGAAAATTGATTATTGCAGAAATAAATTTAACGACTTAAGAACCATAAACTTCGACTAACATTGATACCTTCAATTTAAATTTTTCTCCACACAGAATAAACTAAATTTCATTTTCAATAAAGGAATTTAATGAAATAGTAAAAAATATAAAAAACCTGTTTTTTTCAGTGAAATAATTGTTTATATCTATAAAAAAAATGTATCTAAAAATATTTAGAAATTGTAAAAAAAAAATTTAATAAATCAAACAAAAAGATTTACTCGATTTTCCGAAAAATATCAAACAATATTTTTGTCTGAATTTATAAAATAATTCGTTTAAAAATACTAGCAAATATTAAACAAAATAGTTGACTTAATCAAACAAAAATATTTATTGTATTTTTCGTAATATATCAAACAAAATTTTTGTCTAGATTATCATCATCATCCACTAAGCCTTTATGAAATTTCACGTTGCTAAATGTGTTCAAGTCTGAATGTTAATCTAAAGACTCTAAAAAAACAATGAGAGATGACGCAATGACAGTAACGAATTTATTCAATTAAACAAACTTGGTATTCCTTTTGCTATCATTGTTGTTGTTGTTATTTGTGTTTATGTCGTCGTCGAGGTTGTTTTTCACCACATAGAAAACGGGATTTTCTTGTTGTTTTTGGGGTCCTAAATAAAAGTCAAACAAAAAATTCATTGATTCAGTAAAAATTAATTTATTTTTAGACAAACTGTTCTTTGACAATTTTTTGATGATAATTTTTTCTGTGCATTAAAATGAAACGAAAATCCAGAAATACCCTTTAAAGTTCACAGTTGAAACTAATTTGGTGCCGCACACATGATACATAAAATACTTAAGAACCGACAAAATCGAACAAAGTTAAAAGAAATTAAGTAAAAAAACAGAACTGGTTTTGATAAAAAATATTCTATTGACTATAAGCTGAATTTTATAAAAGATGACTTCGGATTTTTTCTTTCTAAATTTTGTCGGGTCCTGACGACTTCATGTTTCATGTGTTAAAGACAAAATTATCTTTAGGCTTAAAGCAATTTATAAAATTTTTGTTTCATAAAAATGACAAATTTTTAAAAAACATCTAAAAATTCACTTTTTCAAATTATAAGGCCTGTAACTCAATGAATTTCTGAAGAACATATCGTTAGCAAAATTACATAACTACACTGTTCTTAATTTTATAGAAGAGAAAAAACACTAAATAACTGACTGAAGTAAAAAGTCTCTTCATTTTCGTTTTTAATGCGACTGATTTTTATGATAATAGTTTGAAAATTTGTAGGGACACGCGATTCCATGTAATAATTAATAATTGGAAATGCGACTTTAAATTTTTTGTTACTTAGCGTTTACACGTGCAGGTGCAACTTCGAAAAACTCAATACAGTCTTACTATTTTACTAATTCACTTACACTTTTCGCACTTACAGTCAACTTGCAGCTCACTTGCAAGGGATTTTACCTGGCCTTTACACAAGCAAGTGCAAGTTCGAAAAACTCAATACACTCAAACTTTTCTACTTATACACTTTTGGTTTAGCTATGAGAAAGACAGAGAAACGAATACAAATTGCTTTTTCGTTGATAATACGTACACAGAACTTGCATGCAAGTACTTACATGTCTAAACGCAGGGTTACAAGACAGTGATATTTTGACATTTGCAACAAGTAAAATGACAAGTTAAATAACAGTGTTACCCTATCAACAGTTTAGTACACATTAACTGGATTGCAATATAATGTTATTGTATTTTTACTGATTTTAAATAAATTTAAAAGTTAATTTAATATTATTTTCCTTAAATATACATAAATCAAGCAGTTAATGAAGTTTTAAAACTTAAATATCGTAGAAAATATACGAATAAAATTCAATGTTATCTGGTTCCCTTAAAATGAAATATTTTTGTATTATTGGCAACTCTGCATTAAAAAGTAAACAAAATCATAAATGGAGCCAAAATTAAGTCAAGAAAATATTGTTACGAAATAAAAATGCAGATTCAAATGTAACGACACAAACTGACAACCCGATCATTATCTGCTTTATACCCCTAAATCACTGTAATAAAATCAAAACCTGGCAACCAAGTACCACAATTAAACTTGGCATCACTCGACAACTGCCAATAGAATTCAAAATAACGGAAAATGGAAGTTTCCGGAATCTTCAGGAAACGGTAGCTAGAACTTTCAAGACTATTCGAGACTGCTTAATCGCAATTACAAACAGTGACATTAAACTTAAACTGCAAGAGATGTAGACTTGATGACAGCATAATTTGCTTAAGTTGCGAACATTAGAGTATGTGTGTGTGCGAAGATAAACAAACAGAAGAAAAATCTCATGCATCTACACACGCACATACACTACACTATAGCAAGACCAAATGATCATGCCGTATACTTAAAGATAAAAAGAGACAACTACATTCCAGAAAGTTAGCGAAGTTACCAGAAGGTTTTATAATTTACTATATAAGGGGAGGCTGCCAGACGACATGGAGAAGTGTGTTTTTAAACTTAGACGAGTAAACATCGCCAAGAATAGTTAGTGTGTACATCGCGTTTAGTTGTACGTGTTTTTAAAGTAATAAATAAAGTGTTACTGAGAATTTATTTGTAAAATAAATATCCGTGTTTTATTTTATTGCAATTCAACGAATCCTGTGAAAATAATAAAACCGTTTTTATGTAAAGGACTAAAAACGTAACAATTGGTGTCAGAAGTAAAATTGCAAAATAAAATAAAAAGGACATTATTAATTAATAAAAAAAAAGGACATTATTAATTAATAAAAAGGACATTAATAATAATAAAAAGGACATTAATAAAAAAAAAAAAACATTATTAATTAAAATAAAAATTACAAAAGGACATTAAAAAAAAATAGAAGCCATGAAGTTTGAAGAGCTAAAAGTTGAGCAGCTAAAAAAAGAGCTGAGTAAGCTGGAACTGCCAACAACAGGCAATAAAGTGGAACTTCAGAAGAGGCTGATAGATGAGTTCAAGCAGCGTGGCATCGACATCGGGACATACGAATTTGAGGATAAAGAGGAAATAGAGGTATGTACTCGTGCCACGACAAGCAACATGGATTTAAGCACAATGTTCGCCGCTATGATGGAAAAATTTCAAGAAGTTAAAGAAACATCTAGAGGTAACAATGAGAGAATGCTGGCTGAAGTTCAAGAAACATCTAGAGCTAACAACGAGCGACTGCTAGCTGAAGTTAAGGCTGAAGTTCAGGAAATATCTAAGGCCACAAATGAGAAGCTAGTGGAAATTTCTGAGGTCATAAATAGAAGAGTAGATGGCATTGAGGTACAAGTCATCAAATTTGACGAGAAACTCTCAGAACTAGAGAATAAACTTCATAGCCTAGAAATTGGTGGCGTCGAAGTGCATGTAAAAGATGTGGACGAGAAATTACATGAACTGGAAGCAAAAATTGTTACTCTTCAGTGTCAAGGAGGGCCAGTGAGAGTTATTCCAGAGGCTTCCAGCAGAGTAAAGACGCCTTGTTTCGATGGCAGCGCACCTTTGAACATCTTCAAGTTCCAGTTCGAAACAGTTGCCAGCAAAAATGGTTGGAACAGTGAAGAAAAGGCCATAGAGCTGATTTTGGCCTTAAAAGGAGCCGCAGCAGAAGTACTTGAAACCGTACCAGGGAGCTGCAGAAATAATTTTGATGACATAATGGCGGCACTGCAGCGGAAATATGGTGGCGAACATAAGCGAGATATATACCGCATGGAATTGCGATGTAGAGGACAAAAGCCCAATGAGTCTCTACAAGATTTCGCAATGGAAATTGAGCGGTTAGTGCAGCTTACGTATCCAGGTGAAAACCACCCATTCCTGGATCATGTCAAAACAGAGGCGTTTGTTAATGGCATCCGTGATCCTGACATCAAGCTTGCAGTGTGTGCTACACAAAAGGCTACATTCGCAGAAATGGTTTCATTTGCACTAGCTCAGGAGACTGCTAGGGTGATTTGGAAGCCACAGGTGTGCAAGGTGCGGAACGTGGAGGTCATTGCCGAAAATGAGAGTGATCTAGTCTCTAGCATCAAGGAGGCAGTGAGACAAGCATTGGCGGAGAAGGACGGCAAAGTAAAAGCTAAGTGTTATAACTGCGGCAAAGTTGGCCACTTCCAGCGCAACTGCAAGGCGCCAAGAAAAAGAGCCAGATCTGTTTCGCCACCAAGGAATAGTAAACGGGTGAACCAACAAACAACACAAGAGTCCCCGTTAAACTAAAACGAGCTAGCACTAAGGGGCAAGAGCTAGCTCCCACAAACGACGGCCCCACAATCTCCATATCAGTAATGCAGCAGAAAAATAGCAACCTTACTGCATGTGGATACATCAACGGCGAAAAGCACATCTTCACCATAGACACAGGAGCGTCGCAGTCAATAATCAGGCCCGATATAGTGAAGGGGAAGGGTGAACCTTTAAGGAATATAAGACTACGTACAGCTACTGGGGAGCCTGCCACTGTCTACGGTAAGACTGAAGCGAAGGTGACTATAGCCAATATAAGCGTGAAACATGTGTTTATCGTTGCCGATATTGTTGACGAGGTTATTATTGGAGCCGATTTTATGATAAACCATGGCATCAACCTGCATATGGGGCAACAAGTGATGATTTGGCGTAATGTTGAAATACCGCTTGATGTTGGATATGACAATCAAACGCACGTAAGGAAACTAGTTGCTATTGAAAACCAGACGATACCACCGCAGTCTGAATCAGTAATATGGGCACGCATGGAGGGAGATTGTGAGGACAATCGGTTGTGGGTAGTAGAACCAACAGAAATTAAGAGCGAGCTATTAACAGCAAAAGCCCTCGTAAAAACTTGCAAAGGAGGAAAGATCCCTATAAGAGTACTTAATTTATCAGGCAACAAAAAAGTCGTCAGCGGAAATTCTGCTATAGGCCAATGTACTCCACCAGAGGCAATAATAAACTGCGAGCGAAAGTCTGAACCAGCCAATATGTCCGCAAAAGAGCGTGAACAATTTGAAGAACACGTGGGGAAATGGGTAGCAGAATTAGCAGCTCCTGATAGAAATAAAGCTAAACAGCTGCTAAAAAGGCACACCAGCGTCTTCGCCTTGAAAGATCAAAGCCAAGGGAGAACGGCAATAGTGAAACATGAAATAAATACAGGCGAAGCGAGGCCGATCAAACAGCCACCCAGAAGTGTACCCCTAGCAAAACGGAATGAGGTAAAAGAACTTGTTCATGAAATGGAGCGGAGTGGTGTAATCGAGCCATCTTCAAGTCCTTGGAGTTCGCCCGTTGTCTTAGTCAAAAAGAAGGATGGCAGTACGAGATTCTGCGTTGACTACAGAAAGCTCAATGACGTTACTAAGAAGGACAGTTATCCACTACCAAGAATTGACGACACCTTAGACACGCTGGCTGGAACGAAATGGTTCTCCACGTTAGACCTACAAAGCGGATATTGGCAGGTGGAGATTGCAGAGAAAGATAAGGAGAAAACTGCTTTTAGCGCGAGCGATGGATTATGGCAGTTTAAAGTTATGCCATTCGGGCTCTGCAATGCTCCAGCTACTTTTGAACGCCTAATGGAACGAGTGCTGAAAGGACTTCACTGGAAGACTTGCTTGGTGTACCTTGATGACATCGTCGTGATGGGAAAGACTTTTGATGAGCACCTCAAAAATTTGGCGGAGGTTCTTCAACGCATATCATCAGCTGGTTTAAAACTTAGCGTGAAGAAATGTGCATTGTTCCAGAGAGAAGTAAAGTATTTGGGCCATCGAGTTACAGCAGACGGAATCTCAACGGATGAAGATAAAATACGAGCAGTAAAGGACTGGCCTCGTCCGAAAAATCTTCATGAACTGCGCAGCTTTCTGGGCCTTTGTACCTACTACAGACGCTTTGTACCAAATTTTGCCAACGTCGCTGCAAGCTTGCATGAGCTAACCAAGAAGTCGAGGCCGTATCACTGGGGCGAACAGCAGGAGAATGCGTTCCAGACACTAAAGGATTTACTGAGTACGTCACCAGTACTAGCCTACCCCATAGCTGGAGAGAAATTTTTGCTTGATACCGATGCGAGCGGCTATGGCATAGGAGGTGTGTTGTCGCAAGTTGTCAATGGCACAGAAAAAGTGATAGGCTATTATAGCCGTATACTCTCAAAGCCTGAGAGAAACTACTGTGTGACACGACGTGAGCTTTTGGCAGTGTTGGAGTGCATAAAACACTACCATAAGTACCTGTATGGCCAACACTTTACGCTGAGGACCGACCATTCTGCATTGAGATGGCTGTTGCAGTTTAAAAATCCTGAAGGGCAGCTAGCGCGCTGGATTGAACGTCTTCAAAGCTACGACTTCAGCATAGAGCATAGAAGGGGCGTAAAGCATAACAATGCAGATGCTTTATCACGACGGCCCTGCAGCTTGGAGTGCAGACATTGTGTTAAGGCCGAAAAGAAGGAATGCGTTATTGATGTTCGGCTAACGCACATCGATTCCGATGAGGACTGGTCAGCGGCACAGAGAAACGACACCATATTGGCGACAATTATAAAAGCCAAAGAGGAAAATAGAAGACCTGCTCGCAATGTAATATCAGCTGAAAGCCCACTTGTGAAATCTTATTGGGCTCAGTGGAATAGCCTGAAGCTGATAAACGGGTGCTTGTACCGCGTATGGGAAAGTGCAGATGGTAAAATGGCTTCCAACCTAATAGTTGTGCCATCCTCCAAGGTGAATAAAGTTTTGCACGAGTTCCACAATGGTCCTAGTGGCGGTCATCTGGGAGTGACAAAAACGCTGGAGAAGCTAAAACAGCGTTTTTATTGGGTTGGGTGTCAACAAGCCGTAGCCGACTGGATAGCAAACTGCCCACAGTGCATCGCAGCAAAAGGACCAGCAAGAAAAAGTCGAGGACAGCTGCAACAGTACAACTCAGGTGCACCATTTGAGCGGATAGCAATGGATATAGCAGGTCCTTTTCCCGTCAGCGACGCCGGGAATCGCTATGTTCTTGTGGTGATGGACTATTTTAGTAAATGGCCAGAAGTATATGCCATACCCAATCAAGAAGCAAAGACAGTTGTGAATGTATTTGTCAACAACTGGGTATGTCGCTATGGTGTTCCAATAGAATTACATTCTGACCAAGGTAGAAACTTCGAGTCTGCTATATTCCGGGAAATGTGCGAATTATATGGGATAAAGAAAACAAGAACGACGCCGCTGCACCCACAGTCCGATGGCATGGTAGAAAGATTTAATCGCACTCTAGAGGAGTACCTGCGAAAAGTGGTAAGCGCGCATCAAAGGGACTGGGACGAGCACATTCCCAAATTTTTGTTGGCATATAGGTCAGCTGTACATGACTCGACATCACGAACACCTGCTAAAATTGTCTTCGGGACGGAATTAAAATTGCCTGGTGATTTGGAATTTGGCGTTAAGCCTACACCAACAAGTGAAGAAGGCACCAGCTCTTCCCAAGAGCAAGAAAATTTAAATGAGCTACATGAATTTGTACGCAACCGAATTAGAATGGCCAGTGACAAGATGAAGGCTAGATATGACCGAGCTGCAAATTCTGAGGGATTCAATGAGGGTCAATTGGTTCTACTTTACAACCCACAACGAAAGAAGGGATTGTCTCCAAAATTGCAGACTCATTGGGATGGACCGTATAAGGTTATTAAAAGGTTGAACGATGTCGTCTATAGGATACAGAAGTACAACAGCCCAAGGTCCAAAATGAAAATCGTACACCTGGAACGACTGGCGCACTATGGAAAAGGTGATTGTGTGCCTATTCGGGACGAACAGGCTTAAGTGGGCGGCAGTGTTACGAAATAAAAATGCAGATTCAAATGTAACGACACAAACTGACAACCCGATCATTATCTGCTTTATACCCCTAAATCACTGTAATAAAATCAAAACCTGGCAACCAAGTACCACAATTAAACTTGGCATCACTCGACAACTGCCAATAGAATTCAAAATAACGGAAAATGGAAGTTTCCGGAATCTTCAGGAAACGGTAGCTAGAACTTTCAAGACTATTCGAGACTGCTTAATCGCAATTACAAACAGTGACATTAAACTTAAACTGCAAGAGATGTAGACTTGATGACAGCATAATTTGCTTAAGTTGCGAACATTAGAGTATGTGTGTGTGCGAAGATAAACAAACAGAAGAAAAATCTCATGCATCTACACACGCACATACACTACACTATAGCAAGACCAAATGATCATGCCGTATACTTAAAGATAAAAAGAGACAACTACATTCCAGAAAGTTAGCGAAGTTACCAGAAGGTTTTATAATTTACTATATAAGGGGAGGCTGCCAGACGACATGGAGAAGTGTGTTTTTAAACTTAGACGAGTAAACATCGCCAAGAATAGTTAGTGTGTACATCGCGTTTAGTTGTACGTGTTTTTAAAGTAATAAATAAAGTGTTACTGAGAATTTATTTGTAAAATAAATATCCGTGTTTTATTTTATTGCAATTCAACGAATCCTGTGAAAATAATAAAACCGTTTTTATGTAAAGGACTAAAAACGTAACAATATTATAAAGTTTTTTCAGAGTATTTACAACATCCCGGTTTCCATAAGATATTTTATAAAATCCCGCTTTTTTGGTAATATTTTCTTCAGAATCCCGCTTTTCAACCGTTCTTATCATGCTTTTGACAAAAACCTTCTAGTCACTTTACATATGCGATGTCCGACATGATGTTCATACCAAGTTCATGGCTAATGTAGACCCCCCGTAATATGGTCACACTTTGCACAAACAATAAACAGCTTGATTAATTATAACAGCTGTTACGTTTTCGTCGCTATTGTGCTTCATACGACGAATTTACACAGCGAATTTTTATCGGCGAATTCGTCGTGTTGAACGAAATTCGTCGTTCGTCCCATTTTTGTTCCTAGCATATTCCTATTAATAGAGGGCTACAATCGCTTGAAATTTTCTAAAATAGGAAAAATTTATTATTCATACTTCATCCAGGATAGCTCTGCTCCTAGTGATAGGCACATCCTGAAAAATGTAACATGTGCAAAACTTTACTCCATTATTTTTATTTTTTTGTTTTCATAATCCTTGAAGGATTTAGAAGAAAAATCATGAACATTTTTTAGCTATGAAGTGTTTCTAGATAGCTACAAGCTCTTTGAAATTTATAAAAATGGCAGAAACATTGCGTTTTTCTACTTTATTCAGGATAACTCTGCTCATAGTGAGCGGCACATCCTGAAATTTTTAGACGGTCTGTCGGAAAAAAACGTGGCGAGAATTAGTTTTCAGAAAAGGTTTTATTATACTTAAAAGATTTGGAAAAAAAAAACTTTTGAAAATATGTAAAAAAAACAAAATATTGACTTTTTCGACTCCGAAACTAGGAGCACAAAAAATCAAAAAAAAAAAATCGTGGGAACTGACTTTTTATCGATGACCATATGTGGAAAATTTTTTGTGTACAGTTGACGCTAACAACCATATAAACAAAAATATGAAAATATAATGAAAATGGCTATTAAAACACGCATTGCTTTAAGCCCGTATGCATCGCAAAAGCTAGTAGAAAAATACATATTCGTTCCTTTTTTAGGGTTCCGATACACCAAAAGTGTAAAGGAACCCTATTGATTTCGCTACGCTGTCCGTCTGTCTGTCACAGGCTGTTTTCTCGGGAACCGTAAGAGCTACGGCTCTGAAATTTTCACAGGATATGTAGAGCTTTGGCCGCTACAACAACAAATATATGACAGTTAAAAATTAAAGGGTGTTCTAAAGCGAGCAACGAAAAATGTTGAAATGCGAATGTAATGTTTTCTCGGGAACCGTAAGAGCTACGGACCTGAAATTTTCACAGAATATGTAAAACTATGACCGCTATAACAACAAATATATGACAGCTAAAAATTAAAGGATGTTCTAAAGCGAGCAACGAAAAATGTTGAAAAACTAATGCAATATGCAGACACTTATATATAGACACTTTAAATTTTCAAAGTTCGTGTTAATTGATTTAGTCTGTAGAATAGACTACACCAATTAACACCGATATTTAAAACAATAAAAATTAAAGGGTGTTCTATCAGTTAATGTAATTTTACTATGTAATTTAGACAATTTGCTGATCTTGGGAACCGTAAGAGCTACGGACCTGAAAGTTTCACAGAATATGTAAAATTTTCGCCGCTACAACAACAAATATATAAAAGTTAAAAATTAAAGGGTGTTCTAAAGCCAGCAACGCAACATGTTGAAATACTAATGTAGTATGCAGACACTTATATATAGACACTTTAAATTTTCAAAGTAAGTGCTAATTGGTGTAGTCTGTAGAATAGACTAGACCAATTAACACCGTTATTTAAAAGAATAAAAATTAAAGGGTATTCGATCAGTTAATGTAATTTTGACTATGAAATTTAGACAATATGCTGTATCTTGGAAACCATAAGATCTAAAATCTTGAAATTTTAAAAAACGCTACAACTAAAAAAATCCAAAATTAAAAAAAATTTCAAAACGAAAAAAAAACGCTAAAATGAAAAAATCCCTTAAAGGAAAAAAGGACAACAAAATCGCTAAAAACAATATATATATTAAAAAAATGAGAAAATCAGCCAAAAATTAAAAAAAAATCACATAGACGAAAAAAAGCACAAAAACCAAAAAAAAGCGCCAAAACTAAAAAAATCTACAAAGTTTCAAAACAAAAACAAATCGCTAAAACTAAAAAACCACAAAAAACCGAAAAAAAAATCCCCAAAAACGAAAAAAGTGCCAAAACTGAAAAAAATCGCCACAACTAAAATAAATCGCTAAAACTAAATATATCGTCAGAAAGTGAAAATGTTAAAAAATGCCATAACCAAAAATATCGGTAAACAAACAGCAAAATTGAATGAACGAAAAATCGCCAGAAAAAATTAAAAAATCACGAAAATTTAAAAAGCGTCAAAACAAAAAAGACCCCCAAAACAACGAAAAATACTTAAAAAATAAAAAAACTATAATTAAACAAGAAAGCACAACGAAAAAAAATGACAAAATGACAGAAGGGGCAAAACAGACGCACTTCACTTAATTTATTCTCATTTGCTTTTTTTTCTTTTTCTCATTTGGTTACATTTTTAATAAGATTTAGGTATAAAAAAATGTTTGGTCGTGGCAACACTGGGTAGTTGTTAAAAAATATTTTCAACAATTTCATCAGCACTACTAAGTTTGACGTTTAAAAGGCGAGTCAGCTGACCTAGTGATCCCACCTGTTAGATACACCTTGGTCAAAACATATTAAGAGCAGCGTTGTCAACTCAGTGCTTTTCGCACCGTTTTTAGTGCTTTTTCAACTTTTCGACGTGAAAAATTTTCAAGCTTTTTATTTGTGACGGTGTCACTGCAAACAAAGTTCAAAAATTAGTTTATTTATTTAAAAAAAAAAATGGTTTCAAGAGTAAAATTCTCTTATAATACTCGTCATCCTTTGTTAAACATACGTTTTTGCAGCCTTGTGGAAGAATAAACAATTTTATTTAAATTTTTATGTATTTGGTTTTGTCCATACATAAATAATTCCCATCAAACTTTTGTGACCTTATTCAAACGCAGAAGTTGCACGCGTTCTCATCTTGAGGGATCTATTTAAGTCTAAAATACGTAACAGAATGTCCTAACACACTTCACATTAAAAAGGGCTGAAGCGAGAAAATTCATGTTGTGATACCTATGAGGTACTGATGTATCTCGATTAAATTACACTACGCAACAATGAAAATGCTTCGAGATCAAAATAGCAGATCCTTATATGTATATTTTCATTTGTTGAATTCAGAAATTGCCACAAAGATTTCCAATTAGCTCTAGTTTTAAAGATATAGTGACTTATATTTTCTTAAATTACAGCAATTTTATTCTTTTTTATTTGTGCTACTACTCCATTATATCGCGCATGCACTTCAAAAGTGACACAACTTTTTATACTGCTTACAAAATCATACAAATATCTTATATACTAAACTCTTGAGAGAATACATTTTTTTCTCGTTTTCTGGAAAATCAGTATTTTTGATTTGTTGCACTTTCGCAGTGCATGTGCGATATGTCCTTTAATCAAAAATTATGTATTTTGCTTTATGAAATGATCAAAACATATAATATGAAAAATTATATATTTAAGGCGTTTTTTAAAAAATTACACGGTTTTTCCTTGTTTCAGTGCTTTTTGAAATTTAAAAGTTGACAACGCTGATTAAGAGCTGATAAATTACAAGGCGAATTCAGTACCAGGTAGCCCTATCATCACAGATGATCATCAGCTGATTACACCCAATCAGTCAAACTCTATATAAGAAAAGAGAAAAACTTTAACCCGAACTGTCAAAGCACAAATAAAAATAGTCCTACACCTACTTTGTATGTGTGTTGTTTTGATGATAAGGCCACTTGATATTAATTCGCTTTGATAAATTATTTGTTGGTTGCTTTTTTCCAAAAAAATGATTTTTGACTAAATTATTTGTCAATTCAACAATGTTCTCGGTCAAATAATTTTTAATTTGTGATGAAAACCTTGTACACAATTTTAAGTCTCTAGTTTTTCAGTGTGACAAAAATGAAATGCTATTTCAACAATTTTATTGTCAAAACTAATTTGAAACTGATTAACGGTTTATCAAATTTATTTGTTAGTTGCTTTAAAAAAAAAGATTTTTGACTAGCTTATTTGTCACTTCAACAATTTTTTAATCAAATAATTTTTGTATTTGCGATAAAATTTTTTTTAGTAATTTCGGCTTCCCAGTTTTTTCTGTGTAAGTTGCTTATGAGATACCAAAACACTAAAAAATCACTTTAGGTAATAACACAGGTTTTTGCATTTTTTTCGATCTGAGAAAACCAATTATGAATTTTTCGGCGGAGTTTTTTCCCTTCCCATTCATTTGTTCTCGGGGAAAAATCCTCAAATTCTAAAAAGCAGGGGAATAAACAAATAAGGGAGAGGCAAAAATATGGATCAGCTGCTTAGTGTTTACATTTTATTCTGCACTAACGCAATAGTTCAGTAATAGAAATTAATAAAAAAAATTTATGTTTTCGTTGATAATAAGATTTTGTGTTATATAAATATTTGTTTTTGCTTACATAAAAAGTAAGATGTACAGTCTAGTCACTCAGATGCTCTCGGAAGAACTTTATGCAGAGGAAGTGAAGCGAAAACTGGGCCAAGGCCAGGGCCAAATGCATTAACCGCAATAAATCCTCCATTTACCTATTATGTGAACTTAAAGGATGCGTGCAAAATTTAGTCTGTTTTAAAACTTTATCCCGAAGGCAGAAGCGCAAGTTTGTACGGCGTCGATAAAAATACCTAAAACAAGAGAGAAATATAACATTCCGGTGTTTATTTAAACTTATTGTTCTAAATAAATGCTTATGCAATTGTTTCACAACATTTTTTAATTTGAAATTAAAATTTTTGCATAAGTTACCTTCAAAATGTTTGGGGAAAAAAAACTCGCAAGCATAGTTGCCAGGTGAAATACGGATGAATTCGTCAAATTTCGACCGAAAAATCGTCAAAAACGTTAAAATAATTATGTATTCGAAATCGTCAAAAATTCGTCAAAAGTGAAAAACACTATTCCGAGGTTAATAAAACAAATTTTGTATAGAAATCAGCGTTATAAAGGGAATAATAATTTATTATGAATAACATAACAAATAAATTAACAATCCAAAGTTATTTAATTAGTTTGGCTTACGTTCATTTTTGATTTAATCTTTCGATCAAATTTTTTTTTATTTAAGAAAGAATTTCTAAAGCATGTAAATATTGAGTATTCAAAGAAAAATTTGGATGTACGGAAGGTTGAACTGACAGCTGTTTCGAGACTACCAAGTCTACTCATCAGAGTCCTTTAGTCTATGTCTATACGAATCAACTTTTGCTGCGCAACTTTTGAGTATATGGGAGAGAGAAGAAGATTGGGAAGGGGTTCACTGCTTCATTGAACTTCACTAACTGTCTTTTCTTCGCATTTTCAACTATTTTAAGGTTTTTTCATTTCGGTATGACTTAACTATCCCTTTTACTCCTTACTTTTATTACATATTGTAGCAAAAGCTGCGAAGTTCTTGATCAAGTTCAAAATTGTTTTAAAAGTTTAAAAAAATGGTGTCAACTTATAATTCTTCGTCCAGTCGTCAAAATGCCATTTTCGGAACCCAAAATCGTCAAATCTGGCAACCGTGCTCGCAAAAGTTTCTCCCTCTCCCTCATATTTACCCTACGTCTACACGAGCCATCGACTTGAACATAACATGAACATGACGCCGACAGAGCAACTGCAAAAAATTCATCAAATTCTTTGTTGTGGTGAATACGTGCGATGTCCATGTTCTGCCTTATCAATGGTGGTAGTGCAATAGAAATGGAATATTTAACAATTTCTTTCTGTCTCTTTTCTTTCTATTAAAAATGGTTGTTGACAGCGAATCTCATGGCGAAAATTGATGCTCAGCCATATATTCGGGCATCGACGGCAGAGCATAGACGAAACATGGACATGAGCGGTGTACATTAGCCATATGCGATGTCCGACATGATGTTCATACCAACTTCATGGCTAATGTAGACCCCCAGTTAGAATACCTACCAAGGTAGATTGAACAGGTACCACTACAAGAACAGCTGTTTGAGTAAATTTGAGAATGTGTGCGTCACACAGACAATAGATTTTGACACATGTTTGGGATTTTTCTATCAAAAACGGACATATGTTAGTAAATTTGAGAGAACTCACAGATAATGGATTTGACATATTTCTGGGGTATTTCTACCAACAAAATACATGTATTTTTTGGTGTTGTATTTGTTTTAGTTATGGTGATACCTGTAATGAATATGCCTTGATACCTACTTTTTATCTGGGAGTTTTTTCCCAGGGAAATTTGTAATTTAGAATAGGAGGAATGGGAAAGGGAAAATTTTCCCGGGGAGGTTTTATTTAGAATAGGTGAACAGGGAATAATTGAGCTGAATGTTTCTTAATCACTTAGATGAGGTAAAATATACTGTGTCCTCAGTTTTTCCATATCATGTCCATATTTTATTTTATGCTTCTAGCTAGCTAATATTTTTGCGAGTTTGGGTGTTTTCAATAAATTACTAATAAAGTCTACAATTTTTAGCCAATTTTCATAATATTTAGTTTATTTTATTCTTAACACATTTGCCTTTCAAGACAATGCTCAAAAGTTCAATATTTTGCAGTTTTGAATTTTGTATGAGCTTTTAGAAAAAAAATCTTAATTTTTACTAAAAAAAATTCCATTTTATTTTACGAATAACTAAAAATAATTTTTTTGCTTGCCATATTAAGATTATTTGAAGCAAATTTTGTTAGTTACGCGATGGTGTTTTATTGGTCGACGTCGGACATACTGCCTTCGAGTTATGGTAGGCTCATAAAAAAATTGTGACGTGATGGAAAAAAACAATGATGTTTTAATATACTTAGATATATGAAAAAAGAGAATGAATTTTTTAAAAGGGGGAAAAAAGTTGTATTTCGTGGGGTTGAGTAAATAATATGTGTCTTTTTTAAAATGATTTTTTTCTTTTTAACAGTTGAATCGCAATACTGTACAACAAAAGGCCTAAAATGCATTGACGAGTGTAAGAAAATAATTTTATTTTTATTATTGTCAAATTAAAATGTACATATCGTCATATAAAATGCAAAACGGCTTATCATAATTTAAAAATTTTTTTAGCAGATATAAAAAACTTAATAAAGGCCAAACTATTGTGATTACAAAAATTATTTTCTGGGTAGTATTATTATAAAGTATTATAATAAAGTTTGAATCAATGACACTATGCCGAAAAAACAACTTTTGAAATCACAATACATAGTTTGCTTTTTATTAAGTTTTTTATCTCACATGAAAAATTTTTATAAATGACAATAACCCCTTCTGAATTTTATATGACGTTAATTGAGTATGTACTTTTATAGCTTTGGATGATAGAATGAGTTCCTATCATCAAACTACCATATTAAAATTAATCTTTTTAGACTTTGAAAGAAAAAATAGAGCGATTGTCGGATTTTGCAAAATTCCTCAAAGATATGAATAAGCAATTATATTAATACTACACTGAAAATAAACCATCCAAGAGAGGACTATAAATATGTGCAAAGAAAATATTCTTTTTAACTACTTCCACTAAACCGATGCTTATGAAACTTCTCACACACAATTAGTTCTTCTGTAAATACAACATAATGATAAGAAAATGCCACACCTATTTTGTAGTTGGTTTTTTTTTGCAAGAATTATTTATAGAAAAACTAAAAGTTATTTTTGTGGATTTAAAGCTGGAATTGTAAAATAATTAAGTTTTTCATTTAAATTTTAAATAACTTAAAAATCTTCGTACTTCAACCAAAGTTGGGCAATTTGATTTTCTATCAAAAATTCATTATCGTACCTCTTCTGTGTCTCAAAAAAATTAAATAATGATAATAAAAAAATTATGTGAATTTTCATAGCATTGTTGTTATAAAGAAAACATTTATAACACCAATACCATGAGAATTCCCATAATTTTGTTTTTTGTAGGACACAAAATATTTTTAAAACTAGAGCTACTAGAGAAAAATTTATGATGGTAGAGGAAAATACATAAGGAGCGGTTCCATTTGATTACCCTGAGTGAAACAATAAAATTTGCGTAAATTTACAGTTGATAAATTTACTAAATTTATAGTACAATTCATTTTTCCCGGAATATGTCAAACCTTAGTTGTTATCTATAATCGATCTAGTAAAAAAATTGAAAATATCGTTTAGAGGGTTTAGAACATAAAATTATATTTTATCGATAATATTTAATATTAATTATGTGTATTTTATATGTACATACATACATATGTATGTATGTATATGATTTTGTATATATGTATGTATATATAATTTATTTTTATATGCATGAATATTTGTTATGGTATACTAATTAAATTAAAAGTTTGCTTATTTAATAATTTTCTTTTAATATTTTTCATGTTAAATTTTAAATATTTTTTTAAGTTAGTTCTAAGTTGTTGCTTTTATATGTATTCTTATTGTATACATAAAATTATTAGCAAAAATGCAGCATTTTGCGGTTTTTCAAATAAATATTTTTTGGTAATTTTTAAATATTTTTTATAAATTTAAATTATAAAAAAATTTTGCTAGTGTATTTTATTTTTATTTATTTATTTTTTTTCATTTTTAATGAATAGTTAAAAAAACTTTAAGCAAAATAATTCCATTGAAATTATCAGTTATATGTAGATTTTGTTTTTCTCTTGGTTGAAAAATTTTGCTAAGAACAAAATACATATTCTCAGAAAATAAAAGTACTTCTATATGCCGATATTTTTTTTATTCATTTTAATTTTGGATTTACTTAAAAACATAAGTGTTTAGTTATGGCCAGCTTTTGTAAAATACAAAGGGTACATTCGTAAATTCAGTAATTGTGCAATAATCAAAGTTCTGCGATCGAAAACCATCACTTGATAATACATTTATTCGTCAAAAGTGTGTTTACGCAAACAATTGACAATTCTGCCGCCGGTTGCTGCAATTATGGCAACATTTTTATTAGTGTTGTAGTAGTTTGCATACCGGCTGCACAAATTTACTGCATATATGAATTCACCTAACGTTTCTGAACATTTAAAATTTTTTATGAAATTAAGAAGTTTCTATACAAATTTCAAAGGTTTTGAAACGTCGTGTTTTAATAAATCAATGTATATGTGCAACGCATACCCTGAAGGAAATGTCGATAGAAACCCTGCGTTTAGACGTGCGAGTACTTGCATGCACATTTTTTGTACGTATTACAGTATAATTCGTTTATAAGCCACACCGCTTATAGTAGAATTAGCGATATATTCCAAAATGTTAGTTTTTCTGTCATCTAAAAGTAAAATACATGCAAAATATTTTTTATTTAGTCCATTTATAGTCTATAGTCCATTTTCGCTTATACGCCACCAAGATTTGGTTTGAAATATCTTAAATATATGCAAGTTATGGAAGATATAATCCAAAATGCAAAAGTCAAAAATAATATATTTTGGAATCATAATTTTATGAAAATATTACTCATATTGAAGTAGAAATTGTTTTTATTTTAGCAATATTAATTGCAATATTTGTGAATTGAGTATATAAGGAAGTAATTTCTTAACACTAATTTTATTTTTCTTTGTTAAAAGAAATAATTATATGGGGATTCACATATAAGCCACAAATTGGCTTATATAAAAATCAAGATATAGTCCAATTCGCCTTATAGTCCACAAAAAGGGTGCAAATGAGACAGTGAACTATAAGCGAATTTTACGGTATTAACGAAAATTTCGGAAAACGCCCGACTGTCTTGCAAGTTGCATGAATGTTCCTTTGCAAGTTGAATAAATCTGAGCTGCCAAGCTGTTAACATGCGCACATTTCAGGGATAAAGTTGGCGTTTCAGTACTTTTCACTTAGTCACAATCGTTAGTTGCACAAAAATAGTTTACTATATCGCTAATGTGACTATAAGCCTAATTTTTCATATATGCCATTCGGAGGCATATAACCAAATTCGCATACAAAAGTTAATAACAAGGTATTTCATCACTGGTAGAAAAGACTAAAAGCAATATTTTCTTCTAGTGGAGAGTTGGTGACAGAAATACCTAACGATTCAATGTGTTCATAGTAATTTTTTAAATGGTTTGTGGCTTCAATAACTAAACAATTTAGTAAATTTTTCGATTGTGACTATAACGCAAATTGTATATATGAATTTCTGTCTTTGTGAACCAAAGATAGATGGCAGATATGCGAAATGTGCTTATATCGCTAATTGGACTATAACGTGAATATTTTCTATAAAATTGAGTAATGGAAGCAATAAATTCAGATAAAATTATCCAAAAATTACTAAAAAGTTTAATATATGGTACCTTAATGGGGAAAAATATTGCCGGAACTTATGGTTTATGCACATAGAAGTAAAGTTTGTACATTTTTCTCTAAAAATATTTTGTCAAAAAATTAAAACAACGTGGTTATTAACCAAGTTATGAGTAAAGTTAGAAAAACGCCCGAAAGCCCCAATTCGGAATGAAAACTCGACTTGTGCGACTTCTAAGCCTCTTCCGAAAAATCTCAAAAATATTTGACCCTATAAGCTTTCAAATTATGTTTGAGGCGCAAAAATTTTTTTTTCCTAGGGACTCCCTAATGTGCATACGTACATATCTGTGTCGTTTTATCATAACATCTTAAGGCGACTAAAGGCAAAATCGAGTTAAGGTCATATTCTGGTTCGTCTTCTTACAATCTACATTTTCAAATACTCCAATTTTCGAAAAAAAATTATCACGGTTTAGTTCAATATTTTGAATTAATATAAATTCAAATGATTTTTTTTATTAAGAGTGGAGTGTTGGTTGATTTCGACAGGCCGCTACATCGTCTCATCAGCGTTCTTGTTCACTTTTACCACTTATGAATGTGGATGCTTTTTACAAGGAAACATCAGCTATTTAACTAATTTTTGCCAGCAAATAGAATACAAGACATTTTTCATGTAAATTCTTGCGATAATTTTTATTGCGACTCAACGGTTTATTTTTTTTAGATTGTACAGCAAAAACACTACAGATTTTACATGAACTCGTTAATATCTCCAAAAACTATTGTTAGACTTAAGTTGTTATGATAAAACGACACAGATATGAGTAGTCCACTTGCAAACACCGCTATGTTAATATATCGAAATTTGCAGAAAATCGATTAAAACTTCAAACAACAAATAAAATGACGGCTTTTTAGCGAATTTTAATTTTTTTCAATTTAGAGGTGTTTCCAAGTGGACTACTCATATGTACTATGTATGTTTAGAAAACTTTCAAAGTTCTCGCAACATTAATGGCTCATACATCAGTGAACGTTTTAACGTCAATTAAGTTAAACTAAACTAAAATTTAAATGTAGTTTATAGGCTTTTTACATCTACCCACATCTTTCATCAATTCGGAAAGATGTTATCATCTTCCCATATGAATTGTACAGGGCTAAACAAGGTGTATCTAACATGTGGGATCACTAGGTCAGCTGACTCGCCTGATTAAACGTCAAACTTAGTAGTGTTGATGAAATGCTCATGATATCACCACTACCTTCAAACTATCAGACACCATATACAGACTTCCTTCTGTGTGGTGTTTGACATTTATTTCAAGAGAAATCTCCGTTGGTAACTCAGCGTCTTCACGAGACATTAACTTTGATATAACATGAGAGACAGCGTCGGCAGAATAATAAAAACAAAATGTCGATTTTTCTCTTAATCTTATACTAGCGGAAGACGTAATTTTCCTTTTCCTATAAGATTTCATTTTATGCAAATGCTCATCGAGTTAACATGCACTACTTTTGCATAATTAGTTATTTTATTTTTAATTTTTCACACAAATTTTAATTTATAAATTTATTAAACACATTTATTCATTTATTTAACACAGAAATTTTACCAAAAATATCGCTTTTCATTTATTCTAATAAACACTCACACATACACACTATTTTATTTTCATGTACATGTGTTTTTTGACAGTTCATCTCATAAGATTGTTGTTACAAGAATTCTTATAACAACGCTCTCATAAAAATTTTTATAACATTGAGATAACACTAGTTTGAAGTCTACACGTAACATAATTCTCTCTGCGATTGAATTTGACAATCTCATCTTACATATTATGTTACGTGTAGACCTCACGTAATACTACCCGTCTTTTGACATATGTTAAGGTAGTTTTACAACAAATTTTCTATTGTTTTAGTACTGCCCGTACCTGTTCAATATGCCTTGGGGCTAAATATGTACATCTTTCAAAGATATTCCTATTTCATTTTGTTTTATATTACATCTTTCGATAATTTTAGTGTCATCACTAGCAAAATGACATTAGATTTTAACAAAATAAAAAACATATGTGTGAGCCAAAGATGGAAAAGTTAATATGATCGTACTTTTTTATACTATTTGATATTAAAAAGTGGTGGCATGCAATAACGTCCATGGAAATAATGACCATGGACGTTATTTCCTCGTTACATAGCAAAAAAAAACATTACTCAGCGAAGCCACTATTCGACATACTCAGAGGAGAAAATCCTTAAGCCCGCCGAAGGCGGACTAGGAAAAAAACATTTTAGTCTGCGAAACCAGTACATCGGATATTTAATTCTTTTCGAAATGGAAATAATGCCCATGTATAAGTCCGTTTGGCTTTAATAGATATGGCTTTATTGCGCTGGCGAAAATCGGTGCGTTGCTACTATAGCGCGATCTTCCTTAAGTCTTTGAACTTGAGATAAGAAACTGAAATTTTTTATATACTGGTATGTGATGGAAATTGATCGATTTAAAATCGCGTGACTTTACAAATATAATAGCCAAATAGGTGTTCTGTACAGTGAAACCGAATTTAAGTTCGAATAAAATGGTCTGAGCCTCGAAATATTTTTATTTATTTCTTTTAAACAGTCTTGGAACATAAAAACAACGCACACAGAAACATAAGCCGCGAAGCGATTAAAATTGTCGGCGGAAAACACCCAGGGTCCATGGCTGGAATCGAACCCACGACCTCTGGACTGACAGGCTAGCATCGCTACCAATCAGCCACAGATCGGCGTGATTTGAAATCGATCGATTTCCATCACATATCAGATAGTTTTATGTTGGCATTGTATAATAAGTCTCCAAATTCTCACGTAATCCCGTGTACGGATTACAAAATATCAGAAGTCAATGGCCGCAAAAATCGGAGTTTTTTTATAAAAGCTATAGCGAACACAATTTCCTACAAATTTTTTATGCAGTTATATTTTGTAGGATTAACCGTTTTTCAGATAAATAGCAGACTAGAAAAGGCTACACCGCATTTACATATACCTAGGACCACCCCAACCCTCCGGATAAAAATGAAATATATATATATATATATATATATATATATATATATATATATATATATATATATATATATATATATATATATATATATATATATATATATATATATATATATATATATATATATATATATATATATATATATATATATATATATATATATATATATATATATATATATATATATATATATATATATATATATATATATATATATATATATATATATATATATATATATATATATATATATATATATATATATATATATATATATATATATATATATATATATGTACATATGTATATATGAGTTCATAATTCCTAGTAATACCAACATATATGTAATTTTTTATCTAACGCTTTGTTTCGGTGTTACGATGTTCAAAACTTTTTTAAATTGGTCATAACTATCGTAATATGAAACCTGTGTTTATTACATCAAAGTGCATTATAATTTGAGCCGAATCAAATATAGGGTACATTTGCTCTTTTCAACAAAACATCTAAAAAAACAAAAATTTTTTTACTCTTCGGGTCGAAAAAGTAGTCTATAAAATTTGTTTGATACTGAAATGAAAAACAATTTCCCATTCCTGGTGTGAGCCATTTTGATATGTATGTAT
Source organism: Panzeria rudis (assembly GCA_956483635.1). Taxonomy (NCBI): domain Eukaryota; kingdom Metazoa; phylum Arthropoda; class Insecta; order Diptera; family Tachinidae; genus Panzeria; species Panzeria rudis. Next base: position 85,604,046 of record OY101449.1, read on the forward strand.
GTAAATTTATAGACATAATTAAAAATTGGTAGTACATGAAATAAATATTTATTTAACGCGAGATTTTATTAACTATAAACATTGCATTAATTATTGTTTTTGTTATGTTAAATCGCAAACAATTAATTTGTTGTTTTTCTTAATAAACTGAAAGTATTAATTTATTAAGCACAATATGACTTTTCATCAAACACGTGAAAATAAATATAATGACAGATGGAAGATGAAAGATGTTGCAAATGTAAACATGTTTTTTTCATTTTCCACGCATTTCTCTAAGATGTGGGCATGGTAGAATAATACAGGTAGTGGTGAAGCGTTAACGAACTTTTTTTTTTGAGTTCGACTCTGTCAAAAGTTGTTTATGTTATACCAACACACACCCACACTACTGAAAAAAACATGGCGAAGTAAACACACACATGTGAACATATACATTTTTTTCAAATTTTCTTTTGTGCTTTTTGACAACCTCGAACATAAACAACAATAAAAAGCCGTGTTGTTTTTGCTGTTGTTGGGTTGTTGTAGCTTCGCTACTACCTGTAGTATAATTCTACCATGGATGTGGGTAGATGTAAAAAGCCTATTAAGAAGCTCAACAGCAGTAAATCACTCCCCCATATATTATGCCTAGTTTAAACAATAATAGTGTGGGAACACTACGATAAATGCCAAAAATAGCTTGTTTTGCATTTCCATAGACAAGTAACCCTTGAAAGTATGCTGCAATTGTGTACGTTTTAAAAAACCAATGTGTTTGTTGTAAATTCCACACGAAAAAATCGGTGCTTATCGCCCATGTTCTGGAAAACGCAGCGTTTTAAAATCGCCAGTTCATAAGTAGACAATTGAGACAGACAATTGACAATCTCAAAGCAAATTTTTAAATTGCATGATTTTAAATAATCATGAAAAAACGTTACAAGTTTTTCTTCAAATAAAAAGAAAACATATTAAATTTAAATTGTGTATCATTTTATTTTCTTCATTCCCATTTTTCTGATTTTTGTTCTACTCAAGTTGATGTTAATTTTTCCCTTGTTCCTTGGAATATTAATCAGGCCCAATTCTTTCTGAATATAACGTTACGAACCTTAGCCTAATAATCAATTTGGATTCACAAAGCAAATACGTTCGAAATAATCATATTAATTAACAATTAGCTACTGGCTTGAGCTTTTTACATGTTCATATATACTCAAGACTAAAATCAAACTAAAAAAGTTTGTCTTGAGTAGAACAAAAATCAGAAAAATGGGAATGAAGAAAAATAAACCGATGGCAACGCTGGGAAAGTGCACTTTAATATCAGCTTGAGTGATTTAATTCTCGTATTCAATTTTCACGAAAAAGTTGTATATATAAGAATTAAAATCACCTTCAACAGAGCCACCTGACAAGTGGTGATAAGCAAATACACGTGAGTACTGACGATGGAAGTGTAGCGGCTTCCGAAAGTTGATGTTAATTTTTCCCTTGTTCCTTGGAATATTAATAATGCCCAATTCTTTCTGAATATAACGTTACGAACCTTCGCCTAATAATCAATTTGGATTCACAAAGCAAATACGTTCGAAATGGGCATATATTATTTCGCATGAAGACTCAAAATGTTGTAGATACATTTCATATGTTTTTCACAAAATAAACAGAGTACTACCTCTGCACCAATTTTTCATGAGAAATTCGTGACAATTTTTTTATATGAACTTTTGACAACAGTTCGCACGAAATGATGAACACAGTACCATGCTTGAGACAAAAATGTACAAAAGTACGGGAATGCAAAAAACCAAATTTATATCCCGAAAAATTACATGAAAGTGTTGCGAAAATAAACATAAAAACCAACACAATGATTGTTAATGCCATTTTTCAGTTGTAGGTATTTTCATAAATACATACAAATGTATTTTGCTTTGAATTTTGTTAAACAAGCAATTATTTCTTGAGTATTTTTGTTGCCTAAAATTATAATTTTTCATTTATTATTTATTTTGCAAACAGCTGGTTGTTTTGCACTTTACACAATCTGCCCGAAGAAAAAGTCTGGACTGTTTCGTGCAAGAAGAAGAATGTTATGTTCTCAAAAGCGCTCTCATTTACCCAATTTTCGAGTACGGGAACGCTTTTCGTACGGGAACACACTAATTATATTTTTTATATGGCCGTCTTATATCTACTGATTTATAGATTTGCTGGTTTAAATACATTTTAAACCAAAAAGAGATTAACTAACACTGATTTATTAGCAATAAGTGTCGCATACTACGTTTATACGCACACTATCACAGGTTATACAGACATGAAACGAAGCGGAATATATTTGCGACTCATCGGACAACAAAATTCGTGGTTCGCTATCTCATTCATGGTTCGCGTCCCAATCAGGGTTGTCAGATTTATTTTGACCTTTTTCGTCAAATTCAATGTCAAAAATATGAAATTCTCTTCGTGCTTAAAAAAAGAGAATAAAAGTCTGTTGTAAGTATTTTTCATGTTTACACCTCTGGTATGATGATAATACATAAGTTTCTAAAATGGTTTAGAAAATAAAATTAATTTTTTTGTTATATCAATTAAATAATTAATTGATTTTGAACCTACAACGATTATTGTAAATACAATTACGAAATTGTAAGTTAAAGGAAACTCAGAAAAAAATTTTAAAAAATTTTTTTTTGTTGACTTCAAATTTATTTCAATTAAGATTATTGTTATATCAACAATATGAAATGTTGATTTTCCGAACAAATTTTAACTATCATAGTTGTTGTATTAACAATATTTTTTATACACAATCCTCCAAGCGACTTTTTGCTTGTCTGCGAAAAACACTAAATGTCTTTGGGCGGAATCGAACCGGCGACATCGGGACTAATAGACTAAAGTTCTTACTAGGGATGTAACAAATACCGTTACCAATATATCGGCGATACTTCAGATTTTCCGATACATCGGTATCGGCGATATTTTACTGTCGATACGACGATACTTTTAACATTTTTTTCAGAGTTTTTTTTAACAAATAATTTATTTTTGTTCAATTTTGCCATGAATTAAATTCACTTCGCTATTTTTTAAATCTTATTAATATCAATTTTAAAAATCAATAATATTTTATGCTGTTATTTTGTAAAAAAAATTATTTATTTTTTGTTAATTTTACCATGAATTCAAATTAAAGTCGTTGTTTTTTAAATCGTATTCCAGCAAAAAAAGACACTCCAAAGATGTCATGAAAATGTAGAATTCGCGATCCGGAAGTATTGCAAATTTGGATAATTTCTAATTAGTTTTACATATACTTGCCATTGCAAGAAGTTCTGTTTTCGGATTACCAATCACCGAATTGGAAGCGATGCTAGGACAAATTTCTTTTTCGGTGTTCTATAATGGTTTTTCCTCAAGGAAAAAGGATAAAAAATTACCTATTTTCACAATTTTTTTTATGCGAATTTAAACTCAAAACTTTATTTTCATGTAAATTTAAGTGAATAAATATAAACTTTTAGAAGACTTTTAATAATTAAGCTATTAAGTTATTTAGAAGAATATTAGTTGATAAATGTTCTTTAAAAAATCGATTTTTTAAAAAGCATGACGAGTATTTTTTAAAATTACAAAGGAATTAAATTTTTTTTTCTTGCTTTTGTACTAATTATCTGCATATTTTTAATATAGATTTTTTGAAGCAAAGAAAATGTACCTCCTTAAAAATTACTTCCAATTTTTATACTGGGTTAAAATCAATTTTAAATATTCTCTCTTACAATGTAATTTTGTATAATAAAAAATTGCACTTGAGTTTTGTTGATCTAAACTTGAACTCAATTTCAATATTCGTATCGGTATCGGAATCGGTATCGGCGATATTTATTTTTAAATATCGGTATCGGTTCGGCCAAACGGCGTATCGCTACATCCCTAGTTCTTACCTCTCAGCTGCAGAGCAATTCGATATCAAATACGCAAATAATGAATACACACAAAACGTGATTTGCTTTGTTTCATCTACGTGTGTGTGTTCATTTGTTTTATCAACAATGGTGATTGTTAATTTTTTTCCCAATACTTAACAAAAAATTTGGTTAGTTCAGTTTGTTGAAAAAAATTTCTTGATTTGCTTTGTTTCATTTATATGTGTGCATTCATTTGTTATATCAACAATGATGATTGTTCATTTTTTTTCACAATAAATAACAAACAATTTGGTTAATTCAATTTGTTGAAAAAAATTTCTGTGTTAAATTTGTTGTATTAACAAAATATATGTTTGAATTTTAATTACATATTAACAATTGAAATTGTAAGTTGCAGTTTGATGATATTTTTTCTGTGCACCATGTAGACAGCTTTACAAAAACCAGACACTAACTGCCTGTTCAACGATATCGAAGAAAACCTGAGCGATCGAAATCTCGTCAATTTGGGTTCAACAATATCGACATCTTTCGTTTGCTTGCACTTACATATGTGTGTCAATTTTTCTCTCTTAAGTATTAAAATTATACAATAATGCCATATTGTAAATTTCTAGTTTCTTTGACGATTTTCATTAAAACACTGAAAATACTACTAAATTGTTTGAAGAAAAATACAACCAAACATAACGATAAGAGAGTCCATTGTAAGGTACTCGCAGTTGTACAGGAAATTTTTTATAATTTTCTAATACAAATTCTAGTTTTGTTGTACAGATGCGACTACCTTGTTTGATCGGCCTTACACAGTAAACAGTAAGTAAGTAAGTAAGTAAGTAAGTAAGTAAGTAAGTAAAACAGAAGTTTTGAATGTGTTAGTGGCTTTTTATTTTGTTTAAAAAAAGCATGAGTATGTGCATAAATAACAAAAAAATTAATAAGAATGATAAAAAGTATTATAATAAAAAGAGATGTTACGATTTCGAAGAATTTAATAGACTTTTATGCAAAATTATTTACCAGTCGCAAGCAACACAGTAAGTGCGTGATTTTGACATTTTGAAACCACTTACGTTTACTTTCTTCTTGTTTTTCGAGTTATCGTTCGTATAGAACCATATTTATGACTTTGTTCATGAATGCAAATCAGTGTTCTTTCGCTTAGAATGCGCATGAACATCTTTTGTCGACATCGTTGAACAGGCAGTAAGTGCTGATTTACACTGGGAAACATTGTTTCCCGAAAACTTTATTTTTCAGTGCAAAAGAGCGAGATAGGAACACAAGTGGTATATATTTCTATTTCATCACTCTCACGCAAAAGAAAATGTTCGACGACAAATGTTTCCCAATGTAAACAGCGTGTAATTAATCAATTAATCCTCATTTTAAATAATCAAAATCAGAATTTCATATTTGATTACTCGGTTTTCGTGTAATCATTTAAAAAAATAACCAGTTTTGTTAAAGTTCTTCGGCATTATTTGCGACAGCCTTTTCTTTAATTTTCAAGCCTAAAATTATATATTTCAAATGATTTTGTTTCAGCGTTATATAAACGAATAGTAACATTAACATATTTTTTATGATATATCTGTCCATTCATCGACCACAATTGAAAGCTTTCCATGACTTTGTTTGATTTCTCTAATTTTATTTCTTATGGTGTTTTCTTTTCTACATAAAAAATACCACCTTGTTGAAAGGTGCATGTATAAAATGTCTTGCCAACCCTGCAATAATGCTACATATTTGTTCTTTGATGAGAACAAAACACAAGTCATGAAAAAGTGGATTGCCCCGTTTTTAACAGCAGACAGATAAGTTTGTTATTCAGACATACTTGTATGTAAGTTTAACATTTTTTTATTGATTTATTGTAAATTATCAAGACTTTTAACTTTTTTCTTTAAGAAAGTTTAAAAATTTCTTTAGTTTATTCTCATGAAATATATGAATATGAAATATATGAATATATATATGAAACATAAAAATAAAACTGACAGATTGCCGATTTATCGATATTTTTATTTGAAGACTTTTTTTGAAAAAAATTTTATCACACCGAATTCAGTAAGATTTTATATGATTGACAATCTAGAATTAACAATATAATAGACCAATTCGCAATCTTGTGCAAATGGTCTTGCATCGTAGCATTTGCAAAATTTATACTCACCACTAACAATTGTTCAGTGGTGAGTATCAATATGCAATACCATTTTGCAAATGCTACGATGCAATACCATTTGCACAATATTGTGAATTGGGCTAATGTTTTCTCATAATTGTTCTATAAAATAGTAGAAAAATTATCTTTAAAACTTATTTTTTTACTTTCTAGTTCGAGACGTCTGGCAGCACGCTTTATAAACAAAAGCCACCATTTTAGTGGGCACTTACAGCACTGTAGATTTATACGGGGCATAAAGTGCAATGCCTTCCACCATTAGTGAGGGTGATTTTTTTTTAGAATAAAACATACCACCCTTTTAGAGAGCAAAACATTTTTAAGAAACGAACACCAAATTGCAGTTTTTACATGGAAATGTAGCATTTTTTTGTAGAAAAGAAAACACCATTAGTAGAAAAGAAAAGTATTTGTCAATTCCACTTTGAAATTTACGAATTTGATTACATACGAAGAAAACTGTCGTTTTTCTGAAAAAGCAACTTACGGAATTGAAACCTATTCCGATCGGAATGGTATTCTGTGACATGGCTGTAAGTCTGATTCGAAACCAAATACACGAGCTTAGATATAATTTTGTTTCGATTTTGGAAATGTTAGAAGGGTTTTATAAATTGTTTAAATATTTAATGTAATAATTTTTATCATATGGGCAATTCAAAGTAGTGCCATATCAGTCCTATTTTTTTATTTTATGCATGCAAAAATTATATTTAAAATTTTCAACCAAAAAATTCATAAAATTTTACACATGAATGGCATGTGTTTTAAAAAAATTTGATTTCATATTCTATAAACTTCTTTCAAATTTTGATGTTTGGGCGTGAGTAAAATGGTAGAAAAGTACTATGGTAAAAAAAATATTTGCCTGTGGGGAAAAAGTTTCATATTTCTGCTGTGCCAAATGAAATCTTTTTTGACAATATAAAATTTTGACGTCTGTAAGAACATCCATGTTTCAGCTGTGTGAAATGATACCTTTTTTGACAATATAAAATTTTAGATATAAGACAAAATTCTCTGCTGTAGCGAAAAATTTTATATGATGTAAAATTTTTCGCAAATTAAAATAAACAATGCATTTTTCACAGTCTAATTACATTTAAGAGCCGCAAAAATCGATGTATTGGGCGACGGCTCGTGGTTTTAACTTGTTACGATACCATGCTTCTAATTTCTGCCTGTCAAAAATTTATCTCTTGTGTCAAAATTTCTACAGAAGTGTCAAAAATTTACTTGCAATAGTACTTTGCTACCGTTTGACACACACCCTTTAAAATAAAATAAATTAGTTATTCTGTTTTTTTTACCTTCGTTTATTCATTTTAGTATCTCGTTTTTAAGCAAAAGGTCTCTTTTTTATATAAAAAACAATTGTATTTTTATTTCAATATTTCGCTACTCCTTTGTGTAGCATCGTCAGGAAATAATTAATCAATTTCAACATTAAATATTTCCTGACGATGCTACACAAAGGAGTAGCGAAATATTGAAATAAAAATACAATTGTTATTGTTATGCAAGCTCGCTTTGAATCGCCCAATAGAAACAAAATTTTCGTGTAATATAAATTTAAAAAAAGGAATAAATATTGATATTTTTATTGTTTTATTAACAATAAAAACAAAAAATTAAATGCGATGGTTTTGAGTGCTTAACAACTAAACAATAATAATTTATTTAAACTTAAATTTTACAAAAAGTGTTTTAATAAACTAAAAACATTTACATATACAAAAATCCATACATATGTATGCATTTACATATGAAATGCTTTACTGTTCCACTGTAGGTATGTCCTTTTTTTAACAACTTATTTTTTATGTATTTTGTTTTTATATCAATCGTTTTAAATGATTTTTTTCTATTTTATTTGAGTTTGTACTTTTTGTTGTTATTGGTTGGTATATTGATAAGTCCCGGTCTACACGTGAAATTTTTGCTGAAGCAAATTCCTCTTTTTTTAGTGAGAAAGAGTGAGAGAGGAATAGATATATGTAGTATATATTTAAATTTCAACACTCTCCCATAAATTAAAAAATTTATGTAACAAAAATTGCATGTGTAAACGGGGACTAAAATATGGGTTTTTATTATGTTTTATATAAAAAACAATTTAATTTCTTTTAGTTGTTTTTGTTGAGAGGTTTCATATTGCTTGTTTAAATTTGATTAGTTTTTAGAAAAGTTTAGGTATCCGATCGGTTTTTGTTTTATATATTTTATTTCTTGTTTGTTTTGTTTTTTGAAAATAGATATAGTAACATATCAAATATAATGATCTCAAACTTAGATCCAAAGAATATTTAAAATTTTATGAACAGTTTACTTCAAATTAAAAAAGTTTAGCGGTTTACTTGAAAGTTAGCACGATACTCTAACACTAACTTTGTTTTTCTGAAACTAATCACTTACTAACTTAGAAGTGTTCGGGTCGTTATCTGGCTGGAACCACCAACATAGTGGCATTTCCTCCTCAGTAGAAAGAACCACGACATTTTCTACAATATTTCTACAGGTGAGGTGAATAGGGCCTACACCACACCAAGAAGGACATCCCGAAACCATTGTTACCGTCAACTTGTTTAATTGTTTTTTTAGTATATCGCGGTGTAAATTATTTACCCTTTTATATTACCCAGAGTATATTATGACAATTTCAAGTTCCTTCTGGCGATTTTTTTTATCAATTGAACTTTCCAAGCTATTCGCCTTTAATATCATATAGGCGACCTTAATATCATATCATATAGCCGACGCCATGCTGTTTTTGCCGAAAATTTTTTATTTATATAAGCTGCCATCACCTTAAGTAGGGTTGTTATCCGTGTTCTTTTTTCTGGACACTGTCCTCTTTTTGGGGTCTATGTCCTCCGAAAAAATGTGTGTCCGGGAAAGTCCTACTTTAGCTAGTGCTTTTAACTGTTTTGAGTGTAGGACGGGGTTCACACAGGGCAATTTTTGTTGCGCAACTTTTAATTCAGCCGCGAGAAAGACAGAGAAAGCAGCACAGTTTTTCTCTGTCTTTCTCCCAGCTGAATTAAAAGTTGCGCAACAAAAATTTCCCTGTGTGAACCCCGTCTAGCTTGGATTAAATTTTTTTTAGAAAAGGAAACGCCATTAAGTATGTACATATGTATAAAGAAAGAAGACTTCGACTGGAAAGTTGTGTGTACGGTGTGTTCTTTAACTATTTCAAATGCTAATAAGACGGGGTTCACACAGGGCAATTTTTGTTGCACAACTTTTAATTCAGCTGGGAGAAAGACAGAGACAAACTGTGTTGCTTTCTCTGTCTGAATTAAAAGTTGCGCAACAAAAATTGCCGTGTGAACCCCGTCTAAAGCCTGCTACTGTGTTCAAATTTGTGAAAAATGTTGGCCAACATTGATTATTTCATACGAAAAATTTGACATGTACGTTTACTATAATCTTTATGTGTTTGTTGAAAATTTCATGCGAAAAAAGTGCCACTAATATTATTTCGCAATGAAAACTTAAAATGTTGCCAATACATTCCTTAAGAAAAACAAAGTACTACTTATGCAACATTTTTTTATGAACAATTCATGCCAATTTTTTTTATATGTGTTTTGACAGTATTTCACGTGAAATGTTGAACACAATACCATGCTTAAAGGAATAAAAGAATAATACAAAAGCGAATTGATAACAAGAATTGACAATGAAAATTTTTATTATTTCGGCTTTCTAGTTCAATATTTTGAATTAATGTAAATTCAAATTATTTTTATTAAGAGGGGAGTGTTGGAATATTGAAATCAGATTAGCAGAACGGATCAGTACTACTGATTTCGACACGCCGCTACAGCGTCTCATCAGCGTTCTTGTTCACTTTTACCGCTTATGAAGGTGGATGCTTTTTACAAGGAAACATCATCTATTTAACTAATTTTTGCCAGCAAATACCTATTCAGTTCAAAATAAAAAATTACGTAAAAATATGAATTGACCATGTTTTTTTTTAAAGTGGCTACACATTTTTGTTATGGGACTGCACGGTGACAAGCAATAAGAGCTCTGTTTCTTTACTTTTCGGGTAAAGTTCGTGCTATTGTGAGTAAAGACAAATTATTTTCATAAAATTTTAAAAACTCGCAAAAGTACGGGAACGACAAAAACCAAATTTCTACCACGAAAGAAAACGCCAACTGTCTTGATATTTGAAATTAAACATTGAAAGTAATCGCGAATTTTGAAACAAAAATTTAAAGTGTTTAATGCACAATCACCTATTTTTGTTTTTCTTCAACATTTTTGTATATTTTTTTAAGAAATGTCAATCTTTTAACACAGCAAACCTTTTTAAAAACTTTTGTTTATAAATTAAAATTTATCTTTTGTTTATCTCTCAAATAGTCAGCTGTTTGACAATTAACACAATTTGCACCAGACATCACCATGGTAAGACACCGGTGCCCGAGTACTTTTCGTAATTTTCACATATACAACTTTGTCGCTTTGCGTGACGTTTCTGTAAAGCAAAAGATGTATGACACAATGAAAACTTTGACAACACTCGCGCATTGCTCGTTTACCAAAAAAGTAGTTGATAATTTTGCTATTTATTTTATTTTTTTGTTATAAAAATAAAAGTCAGTTATGTTATTTTACGATTTATTATAAATAAATAAATGGCACATACATATTCACCTCTTATTAAAACAGATTCAAACGCACGATATGTTTCGTTTGGCGATATAATAAAAGAAAATTATTCCAGCTGATTGTCAAAGCAAGCAAAAAGATGAGAGTTGCCGAACTTTTCGCTTCACGCGCTGCGTTAAAAGTGCTTTATGTAGCATGTTTCGTATAAGTGTGTACATTTCATCTTAGATGTCAATGCGAATCTGTACCGCAACGCGAAGCAAAAGTTTTATCTGATATGGCCTTAAGAAACTACAATTTCATTCAGTTCTTTCACAAATTAGGACTGTGGTTGTATGCCAGCTTTCAAACAAGCAGGCCGCCGTCGTTTTTTTATGATAAAATAAAAACAAAACACATAGTTGAGATTGAAAAGAAAAAAATCTTAACTGAGTAGTTTCATGATTCTTCATTTTTCAGCATTTGCAAAAACACCAAAGCATTCTCATTTTAAGTGCTTCTCTTTGTGATGACCTCTGATTTGCACGAAGAAAAAATTTGGGCTGTTTCGTGCAAGAAGAATATAGTAATATTCTTCTTAGAACCGCTCTCATTTACACAAATTTCAAGTACGAGAACGCGAAATACACCTAAGGTCAATGGAAATAAAGTCAATTGACCTTATTGCGTTTTTAAAAGTGAAATAAAGTCAACAATAATTTGGAAATAAAGTAATTGACTTGATTTCCTATGAAGAACAGATTTAATTTTTGCAATGAATTCTTGTATACAAATATAAGCAGATAGTGCCTTAAGATAGGTTTTGTGAAAGATTTATGGGGCGCGTCGAATTTCGGTTATCTATAGTCTGATCAATGCCCTATGTTGGAGAGGAGATTGGTATTACGTAATTATTTTTTAGCTTTTAGTGCATTATCTGCATTTTTTAGCTTTTAGTGCATTATCTGCCTCATTATTACGCTTCATTACAATTAGGGTGTTTTATTCCCGGAGTTTTTTGTTTCCCGGGAGAACGGGAAATAAAAATAAAAAATCCCGGGATCAGAAGGTGAAATTTGTTCGGCTCACCATATTAATAAAAGGAATAGGACTCATATATTTCCTCATAAAATTTGGTTAAATAGCTGATGTTTCATTAATACTAGTATCCACGATCAAACGTGGTAAAAGCGAACAAAGGAGGCTGATAATGACAGCGTAGCGGCTGTCGAAATTAGTAGTACTAATCCGTTCTGCTAGTCTGATTAGATATTCTAATATTCCACTCTTAAAAATAATTTGAATTTACATTAATTCAATGATTATGAATAATAATTACTTCCGACTTATACACATTTTCAGTTCAAATAATAATTACGTACAAATATTAGGTCTGTTCATTTACTTTCCTAGCAGAAACTAGCAACGTGAGAGTTAAGCAGACATTTGTAAAATTACTCTCTCAGATATGAAAGAGCAAATGAACGATTTACTAGCAAAAATTTGCAAGTAACAAAATAAACAGTTTGTACACCCAAACGCCTGTACATTAGCTGTTAGTACTTTTTATGAAAAGTTAGACATATCGTAAAAAATATATGAAAATTTTATCATTTTGAGGTACATGAACACAACTTAGGATAAAAAAGTGTTACCTTTTAACTGTCCGTAAATAAAACTTTGTGTGTAAAGTATTTAAATAGCAGAAATAAAAATACAACTGCTTATACATAAGGATTTTTTAGTTAAAATATCTGTAAACAGTAGAGATAAAGTTAATTTCAATGTAATTGTAGAATTTTTTAAATTAATTTAGTTGAATTTGTTCTTTGCAGGAAATTGCCAAGTTTTTTTTGTTATATTTTTTGACTCACATATTTCGCGAGTAACCTTTATGATTTAGCCTTAAGGTGGAACATTTTCTGTCACCCAATTCAAGCGTTTTAAACTCTTTTAACGACCACTGCTGTAGTCAAATTAAAGAAAAATATGCAATCTTACCGCATTTAATATTTTTGATTTCTTAAAAAGTATTAATTTCTTAATAATTCAATAAAATTAGAAAAAGTTTACTTTTTCATGAATTTTTCAAACAAAAGATCTAAACAGCTGTCTGGCTAATTCCTGCTAGTAAAAATTTTACTAGCAAAAGCTTGCAACAAATTTTTTATGCTCTTTTTTCACTCTCTGCTAGTTTTTCGAGTACGTGAACAGTTTCCAGTAACAACTTTCAGTTATTGAACAGTCCTATTAAAATTTGGTTCCTTTAAATAATCAATTAAAGAAACAAATTTTTTCTCTTCTTTCTTCAATCCATTTAATTTTATATTTGACTTAGATGCACAATCAACTTTTCACGATTTTGTGTGCAGATAAGTGAAAAATGATGTTATGTTAAATCTACTTATCGGCCTTAATGTGCAAGTACGCACAATTATTTAGTGTGTGCAGCTTACTTTGATTTTTTATATGAAAATAATTTATAGCTGCCGAAATATATGTTAAAGGTACAGGTATAGAAAGTGCACTCAAAAATGGATTTTGAAGAATAACCACAGAAAACAAATATTTTGTGCAGTTAAGTCAAAAGTGCGCTTCAAAAAGGCAGTTAAATCGAAACTACTGTACACTTTGAGACATCGTTAGTTTCTTTTCCCTTACTTATATTATTTCATGATGAACGATAACAATTAAAGAGAAAAAAAAGGATTTTTGGGTGCCAAAATAAGTACTTTTTTATGTATATAAATAGATTATTAATCCCGGGAATTCCCGGGATAGCGGGAAACGAAAATAACCGATTTTCCCGGGACGGGAAAGCCCGGGAAAAACCCTAATTACAATACATAAAACCATTTAACTTGAAATTTTTTTTACTTATTTTATTTTTCAGTTTTTTTAACTTATGTCCTAAACACTGTGATCTGACATTTACTTTCGGACTGTACCTTGGATTTGGACCTTTTTTCGTGGAATACTGCATTATAAAAGCCAAGCGCTTTCATTTAATGCCCATATTTAGGAGGCTGACAATATACATATATTCTTGAATATAGCCCCCATTTTGGAATTGGAAATTTTTCATTGCGTACTGTACTAGTTAAACCCTTTCATTCGATATCCATATTGAGGTGTTTATAGGCAAATAACTAATTCTCCATTTTGTGGCGGCGGGCATCTGTGATTTACAATAATACTGAATACACATAATCGTAACGTCACCAGATCAATCGGTCATGAAAATTAAATGTGTTCACCAAATTTCAGATCAATCGGTTAACAGGAAAGGCCTAAAACTAAGTATTAGCTTTTATGGGCGTGGCACCGCCCACCAAATCTCATATCAATCGGTTAACAGGAAAGGTCTAAAACTAAGTATCACTTTTTATGGGCGTGGCTCCGCCTACTTTTTTAATTACAAAATTGTAGTCATTGTAAGTAAAGATGTCCACCAAATCTCAGATCAATCGGTTAACAGGAAAGGGCTAAAACTAAGTACTACTTTATACGGGCGTGGCGCCATCAATTTTCTTACACTAAATTGTATTGCCATGAAAGGTAAAGCTATTTACCAAATTTCAGATCAATCGGTCAAGAGGAAGGGGGTAAAAATCAATATTACTTTTTATGGGCGTGGACAAACCCACTTTTCTAATCTCAAAATTGTGTAGTAATTAAAAGTAAAGGCGTGTACCAAATTTCAGATCAATCGATTAACAGGAAGGCGTTAAAACTATTACTTTTCATAGGCGTGGCACCGCCTACTTTTGTAATAACTAAATTGTATAGTCATCGTAAGTAAAGGTGCACACTAAATCTCAGATCAATCGGTTAACAGGAATGGTCTAAAAATATATATTAATTTTTATGAACGTGGCGCCGCCCACTTTTTTAACTACAAAATTGTGCAGTCATCATAAGTAAAGATGTCCACCAAATCTCAGATCAATCAGTTAACAGGAAGGGCTAAAACTATGTACTACTTTTTATATAGAAGCCGTGATCTTTAAAGATCCACAAAACAATTAAGTAGCAACAATTTTCTTTAAGCGAAATCCCTCAGACACAAATATGGAAAGCTCGTTACAACGAAATCTGGCTAGATGGAGATTTTGTCTGAACATTACAGAGAACTACTTATGCTGACTTTAAACGACATGTATTTTACATCTGACTTGTCAAATTTCCCACTGCAAAAGTGATACATGCCGTGTGAAACATATGAAACATTGTCAGATGACATTTACAGAAGCAAAGTCAGATGAAAAATTTTCAATTAGAGCGTGTTCTATTTTCATCTGACATCAGCTGTATTAAATGATCAAGTGTGGTTTGGCTGAAAAAACATTAAAAAGCAAAGATCGCTTTATATATTTACGAAAATTGTGCAAAAACTCAGCTGTTGTGAACACTCAGAGGTTATGTCAGATGTAATTGCACATGTACGTGTGAAAGCAAATATTATAAACCGTCTGTAAATTGACAATTTTGATAAACATGCGAAGTTACATATGTCTCACACATCTAACAAGCCATATGTAAAAAACATGTCGTCTAAAGTCAGCATTAGCAACTGCGATGTTCCCACACCAACCACTTGTCTATGCCGCGAACATGTTGAACGACTGCATGTATATACTGAATGCCCAAGTCTATCTGAAATCGAAGTTGCTATCAAAAGTCTTAAGAACGACAAATCCCCTGGGATCGACATTTTGCCTGAACTTCTCAAAGCAGATGCCAGCTTAATTGCACAACTCATCTCCAAGTTAGTTGCAGATTTCTGGAACACCGGTGCTCTGAACGATGAGCTTAAGGAGGGCGTAATAATAAATATCTCAAAAAATGGTAATCTAACGGAGTGCAAAAACTGGAGGAGTATATCCTTGCTAAATATGCGATAGTGCCAAAAGTCGTCACATGGTGCTTGAATAATAGACTCGAAGATCTGGACTACGCAGATGACATTTGCTTTTTATCACAAATTCGACTATATGCAGTCGAAACTAGATGATATAATGTTCGAAGCAGCCAAATGCGGCCTAAAAATAAACCTTTCAAAGTCAAGAGGATAAACCCCAAAACTCCGCACAGTTTACACTGCAACACATCCCACTCGATGACGTGACACGTTCTGCTACCTGGGCAGCACAATTTCAAAAACTGGCGGCTCGAGAGAAGACGTGGCAAATCGTATTAGGAAAGGCAGAAAAGCCTACAGCCAACTAAACCCTGTCTGGAACTCCCAACACCTCTCCAGACGGTCCAAACTTAATCACCCTTATTCTATTTGGCGTCGTCAACACAAGACAACACCGTTTCTAATCGTTTGTTGTAAATCCATATTCCCGTTGATAGCATTGCCATTTATCGATGATTGGCAACATATGTTCGGTATTCTGTAAGAAAAATTGACGTTGATGTTGCCTTTAATTTTGTCGTTGGCGTTTTTGGTATTGTGTTGAGTTGTGTGCAAACAAAAATTTAAGAAAACACATTATAATAGTAAAATAAAAATTATTCAAAGTAAATACGAGTATATGGTAAAAAACGGGCAAAATATAATTAAAAATGGAAAAACATAAATTAAGTTAAAAATGCATGATTTCTGCCTGAAGTCTTGTTTCCACCATTAATTTTTTTTATATTTCCTTCGTCACTGGAATCCGAATCAGAAAAAAAAACATTTTATTTTAATGTATGCACACAAAGTTTTTATTTATTCAAAAACACTTTTGCCGAAAACAGTGAGCAAAATGAATCAGCTGGCTCAAATTTTAGATATGTGAGCTGTATTTAATTACTTCTATCGATAAATAGTCAACGTCGTCACAAGACTGTTAGGGAATACAAAATTAGTATTGACGTTGTGTTAAAGTGATGTTGACTCAAAATTGACGACGCAAAATAGAATAAGGGTGGATATCTTCAACAGTTTTGTGAAATGTTTAGCCCTGTATGGCAGTGAAAGGTGAAACGCTAACTGCGTTGATCTATCAGCGTTACAAGTCTTCATCAACAGATGCTTTCGCCGCCTACTAAAAATATTCTGGACTAACAAAATTAGCAACGAATAGCTATGGGAAGAAACTGCGCAGTTACCGATGACGTCACTAAAAATGCCATTGAATGGAACCCACAAGCGAGCCGAAGATAGGGACGTCCAAGTCACACTTAGCATAGACAAATTGAAGCTAACGAGCTAAAAAGTGCGGCAGCAAGTAAACAAAGTTGGAACGAAATCGTTGAGGCTCTATGTTCCTTATAGGAACCAAAGGAATTCTATATAAGGTTTACAAAAACATATCGTCGCCTTTCTTCTTAAACCACGTAAGCGCGAACAAACTTAATAACTTTTTATGTGTTTTATAACAAAATTTTTTTTTTTTTACAAAACATGGCTTTACGACTCTCTGAAGGGTGTAGCATAATTTTTTAAAAAAATTTTACTAACAAATAACTGTATCCAAATTTGTCGCTTACGTGTTCTTGGCGCAAACAGCAATTCGCAAATTTTGTGGCTTACGAGGTTTTGTAAAATTAAAAAACATACATTTCTGTTTGTAAATTAACATTTATTCTTATATTTTTCAAAGAAAATGTTTATTCTCTTAAAAAAGTAACGAAAGATGTTATATAAAATGAATACAAAGAAACTTATTACATATTATTTATTTCACTCGTAAGCTCAAATTCAAAATATTGTGACGCTGAAAAATTGTAACAAATAAATCGAAGATATAATATTAAAAAAAGAACATTCCATTGGTAAAAAAAAAGTTTTCTTACGCCACTTTATATAAGTTAACGTGGACTTTAAAGACAAGTTTTGTATTTCGTTAACTTTTAATCGTACATTATTAAAAGGGACGATAACTAATTAAACTTAAAAAAATCTTACTATTTATTATTAATAACGAGCTGTTCAAAAAAATTGTCAACTATTTGCCGCCATTACTTTTTTCAAACCTTCATATTATGCGTTTTAATGCCAATGGAGCTTTTGTAAAGTGAAGGCAACGTTAAAGACAAAAGAAATTTATTTTCAAAATTGAATTTGTAGAACATGCCATGTTCATTATATTGCATAAAAAAATAATAGCTCAAATTCCATCAATTTCATGTTTTTCCGTACATTTTACGGTTTGAATGGGAGCTAAAAATTAAACAACAAATGCATACATCCTGGTGATAGCGAAACTCAAAAATATACCAACACAACAATAACACTCTTAAAATCACGCTTTTCAGCAGGTAGGACCTGCATTCAATGCTTTTCTTGTTGTGAAATTAGCAAACAAAATTATTGATAAATAATAAGACCATCACTTTATCATTTCTATGCAGCTGTTTGTGACTTTGTTTTGACCTGCTTTGCACAAAAAATGGGAAAAAAATAAATTCCATTTACAAAAACGAACTAAAACATGCACACTTGCTGGAATAAAGGATTTATGAATATGACGCGATGGATTTTGCCGCAATTAGTGTGTTTGAAATTAAAAGAAAAAAATATTAGCTCACATTTATGAATGTAGTGATCAATCAATGTATTTCAAGCTTTGGTGTTAATAGACCAGTTTCAGTGTGACTTAATAAGAATCCTTAAAACTATAGTTTTGTTACAATATTTAATTTAAAAATTCAATGGAGGAGTTCATGCAACATTCGGTAACTGTTTACTCGTTAAATTGGTGAAATTTCCCGTATATTTGCTGTCAAAAATTTTTTCAAATAAATTTTACAACAATAAAATACATATATCGAAAATTTTTCAAATTTAACGGGTAAAGAGTTACCGAATGTTACGTGAACTCCACAAATATTAATTTGTGTAATCTAGGCGCACAGTAGTGCGCCAGGCCAAGTTCTGGCCACACAGTGTGTAATATTACACGAAACCATTCCAGCTGTTTTTACCCCCCTCATAACTTTGCTCTACTTTATTATAGTTACTAGAGAACAAATATTTTGTAATTTGTAAAGTGATAAAATTTTTCGAGTAAATATATGTATATGTAGTTCCAAATGTTTTTAGCAGTCAAGCATTACTAAATCGCACTTGCCATTAGAGATGAGCGATATTTCAGTACCTGTGATTTAATCACTGTTACTGAAAAATCACGATTCAAAGTTGTGACAAAATTTGTCAAGTAACTGCTACTTGCAAAGCTGTTCTTTTCTATTTGTTACATACAGAAAATTATGATATTTCACTGTTTGTGTGGGTAATAACGTTTTTTATTTGCGTACATACAACAAACGAATATTGTTGCTATTTCTTGTGTTTTCTTCTTCCTTATTAGTATTTCTTTTTAAAATTCAAAGTATATTTTAAGGCTTATTTAAATCTGGCTTGGTATATTAAAGAACAACGTTTTTGTTGTAGAGATGCATGTGTGTTTTGATAATTACATTGCTATAAGATAACTGAAAACAGTGATCACTATCACAGTTTTAAGTAACAGTGATTTTTAAATCACGTTCACTGTTCACGATGTTCTTTAAAATCACGGGATCGCTCATCTCTACTTGCCATCCCTGCAATCTGTTGAACAGAAAATAAAATACTCCTGTAAATACTTATGTGTATCCGGATAAATACTTGAGAGTATTTTTATACTTGTGTGTATGATTGTAGTTTATACAGAGTATAATTTTACTTATACGTATAATTCGTTTATAAGCCACACCGCTTATAGTAGAATTAGCGATATATTCCAAAATGTTAGTTTTTCTGTCATCTATAAGTAAAATACCTGCAAAATATTTTTTATTTAGTTCATTAGTCCTATAGTCCATTTTCGCTTATACGCCACCAAGATTTGGTTTGAAATATCTTAAATATATGCAAGTTATGGAAGATATAATCAAAAATACAAAAGTCAAAAATAATATATTTTGTAATCATAATTTTATGAAAATATTACTCATATTGAAGTAGAAGTTGTTTTTGTTTTAGCAATCTTAATTGCAATATTTGTGAATTAAGTAAATAAGGTTGTAATTTCTTAACGCTAGTTTTATTTTTCTTTGATAAAAGAAATAATTATATGGGAATTCGCATATAAGCCGCAAATTGGCTTATATAAAAATCAAGATATAGTCCAATTCGCCTTATAGTCCACAAAAAGGGTGCAAATGAGCAGTGGACTATAAGCGAATTTTACTGTAGTCGTTTGTGGTGCGTAAGTTAAAGAATCTGTATGCACATAATCGTTGGTTGTTTGTATTTATACGTATTCGGCTAAAACTTGGAGTATTTTTGCGTATGAGGATGATTATTATTTTTAATTGTACGCATTTATAGTTGTTTGACTGCCAATACTCAAAGAGTACTTAAAACGATAATTATGTCATTCGCTGGTACGTATTATCAACGAAAGAGAAATTTGTATTCGTTTCTCTGTCTTTCTCACAACTGAATCAAAAGTGTATTAGCAGAAAAGTTTGAGTGCATGCACTTGCATGTATAAAGGGCAGGTAATGCAAAACAAATCAAAAAGCTTAAAATAGTTGAACATGGTAAAGTAAAAAAAAAAAAAAAAAACAGTTTGTGAAGTTCCGAACCTTTGCAAAAGTTCATTAATAGGTGCGATTCGCCACGAGGTGGCCACACATCTGTTAATTGGGTTTACTAAAGAATTAGGATTTTTGCTAGGTGGGTGTTGCTGGCAGTGTAGGTAAAAGGGCTCTAATGAGAAGACTATGGTGCTCTCGAAACATCTGATGTCTGTTAAACCTTCCGTACAGCCAAATTTTTCTTTGAATGTTCAATATTTACATGCTATAGAATTTCTTTCTTAGATATAAAAAACCATTTAATCGAAAGATTAAAAAAGATGGAAAAATGGTGCTATGTGGTGTTTAGTGCATACATATTAATTTGTTTCTTAATGCTATAAAATCGTTCATTATTGATATTTTCCAATGAAATTTTGCAGTTATATAGAAATTTACGTAATTAATACTCAGCAAGTATAGAAAAAGTATTATTTGCTTCAGAGAATCATCAGAATTCCTAAGAATGTTCCAACAAATCTCAAAAATATGTCGATTTCGAAAGCGTACATACCTACCAAATATTGTAAATTCTATTAAGTTTTTTTTCTTCTAAAATCGTCACCTGTGTGCGGAAAAACGCGCGATTGTTAAAACACTTGCGAGTTTAAAACCGCAAGTCTCTCTTTTGCATGTGCTGAGTCTCGCGAGTTCTATTTATTTTTCGAAATAATCTTCGAAAAAGGTTCTTTGTTATTATATATGTTCTTTGTTTTTTGAAACCATGGTATCCAACACAGAATTTTACGGTTCTACTGTGGATTCCAGAAGTTTATGTTGGTATACGGACGCAAAGTAGGTGTGGCTGGCTTCTTATGGTTTAAGGCAAGCCAATTTCATACAGTGGCATCCTGAGCTTCAACAGGAATGATTTCATTCGGAGTTTCTGTGTTCGGATGATATTAGACGGGCTTCTCCAACCTCTGTGGTGACTTTCAGAAGGAGATTCATACATAGGTGTCGTAGTGCCTATCTCTGGATCAGATCTTTCCCCTATTCTACTCTACACGGTTTAAATAATTTATACTGATACTTTTTTAAAAAAGCGTTACAGAGGGGGAAGGGGGTCTAAAACAGCGAACAGCCTCTTAAATGAAATACAATTTCTTTGCCATTTAGCGGCGCTAAGATAATTTTTCTTCTTTAAAAACACTTTTTTTTCAGAAGCATAAAATAATGGTTTCAGCATTATTTTTACATTTCTAGCTTTACTTTATTTAGCCCTTACGAAAAATTTCGAACAATTGTGAATACATGTTTTTTTATATATAAATATTTATGTTTATGCTACTAAGAACAACACCATTGTTTATCGCCAAATAAGATATACGGGCATGTTCTGAAAACCATAAAAATCTTACTTATTGCAGCTTTTCAGTTACTTTTTATGTTTCAGATGTTTTAGGTATTTTATCCAAACTCAGCTACGAATGCACTAAATTGTCTGATTAAAAGAACAATGTTTATCGTTTTTTGAAATTTTGCGAAATGGTTTTCAAAACATGACCGATAATAATAATAATGTAATTTTCAAATAAAATTTTTTTCAAATTAATTTTAATGCATAATCTACATACCAAAGTAGGATAAACTTCTTCTAGACTTGAAATTCTTTTGTTTAAGTTGCTCACTGGCAATATTAAGTTTTACTTCATTTCAAACATAAGTTTTCTTTTCAAAATTTAAATATTTTCCAAGTGTTGAAAATACTTTTTATTCTTTAAACCAGTCGAAACGAAACGATTTTTAAACATTTTCTTCTTCAATGAATTTGATAAATTTTGTTGTCGATTTTTTGTTAATAATGTAGAAGAGGTTGTGGAAGATGATAATGATGGTAAATTGCATATAAATTTTCTTGGTTTTGTATTTTTAATCTTAGGAATAATAAGAGAAGCAAGATTATTTAAATTTTTAGGTATTATTGTATTTGAATTATTATTAACAATATTTCTTTTATGAACAATTTTATTATTATTTTGTTTTATATGTTTGTTTTGTGTATCATTACGATTCCGATTAATTAAAGGAGCAATTGCCTTATAGTTCTTATTATTTGTTGTTGTATTAGTAGTAGTTGTTGTTGTGGTAGATGTTATGTTAGAAATAGTATTAGAATTACTGTTATTATTATTAATATTATTGGTTTTTGTAGTAATAACAGAAATTGTTGGTTGTATTTTGTTTTTACTACAATTTGGTGTAGTAATATTTAAAAAATTTACATTTTTGTTAATACTAGTCTTAACGCTATTATTTAAATAGTTATGATTATTTTTATCATCATTATAATTAAACAACTTCTTATTACTATTAATAGTTTTATTACTAAAATTGAAATTATTTTTCACAAGATTTTTATTTTCTTGTGTTTTTAGGTTTGAATTTAAATTAATATTATGTTTCATTTTATCAGTTTCTTCAACTTCATCTTCGTCATTTCTATCATATGTTTGGGTTTGTGGTATGAATTGTATTAAATTATTACTATTTCTACTATTTGTAATTGTACATGGAGAAGTAGTATATTTTTGCTTTTCATTCTGTTTACTTTTATAAATAGATTTGCTAATTTTATTATCAATATTATTATTGGTTTCATTAAATTGAACATTCGATTTAAAAGTTTTCTTAAAATATCCACTCTCCAAATTCAAAGTTGCTGGAGAATATTGTATTGTATTTGAATGTGGAGTGTTGGTGGTGCTGGTAGCTTCCTCGATATCAGATTCATCCGCAAGTTGTTCAAAAATATTATTTATTTTATAAATTTTATTTTCAACTATATAACCCCCCTCTTCAACATCTTCGTATACTTCTAATTCTTCTGAAAATTGGATTGGTTGTTGTTCATTTTCTACTAATTCCTGTAAATTTTCATCAAATTTCTCTAATTCTTTTACAATACCCTGTTCACCATCACAACAATCATCCATATAGCCGCCAACTTCGATGATGTCACTATCGTCACCGGTATTTGAATATTGTTGATGGTGCCGATGATTTGAATGTTTTAGGTTGGTATTATTAATTTTTAAAGCAACTTCATTGTGTTGCAATTGTTGGTTTTGTGTTTGTTGTTGTTGTTGTTGTAGTAGTTGGTGTTTTGTGGCTTGGAGGCCGCGAAATCAAGACAGTTGTTTAGCTACAATAACACCCGGCCGACATTGTTTTACCGACGTAGTACTGATGGTAACATTACCACTACCTCCTTTTGTTATTGTTGTACTGCCGCCAGCGGCATTTGTTTGAACTTTAAAAATGGCGGTGGGTGTAACATTATGCGAAGCAACCGAAGAGATTGCTGATCCACTACTTGAACCACCCAAAGCTATCGCAGCTTTCGAATTATCTCTTTGTATTATAGTCGAACCGGCTTTCGTTAATGTCATGGCCGTTCCACCACCACCTACAATTGTGACCTGTTTACTGCCTCCTTTCAACTGTAGAAAAGGCCGTAATTCAGCCAATGTTTTGCGTTGAGCAACTACATGCTGTTTGGTAGTCAAAGCCAATGGGGAGTCTTGACCGGCTGCTCTTACAGCCTGCGTCTGTACCAAAACCTTGTGCTGTTCACCATTGCTATCGGTAAAGAGATGATCGCCTTCTAAATGGCGTATGGCTTCAACTATAGTTTCGAGATTTTGGCGAGAACGTGTCAAGCCACTGGTTTGTTCGATTTTTTCAGTTTTAACTTTTTTCAGTGCGGCATCCGTTATACGTTCCACCTCGACTCTGGGTGTGGCCTTGATAGCAGCTTGCAAGATGGGTTGTAACATGGCGGGAGTAGGAGAATTGCCTTCGGCATAGGCTTTTGCTATAGCATTTACAGCTACCTCTTGTTCCGATTCTGTTGAGGATGATGACAATACTACTTCTTCATGAACATTATCCTCAGTGATGATCTCAGCAGCTGCAGCGGCAGCCTCACTATCCAATTCCTCAATTGCAGAGCAAACAACTACCTGCTGTTGGCCCGTCAATTCATCAATTTCAACATAGGAAAACTCTTCGCAATCATCACGCAGCAAATTGCCAGTGTGTTCGATTACTTCACGGGGAATGTAACTGGTTGTGCTATCTGTTTCATCTGCTTCGACGGCGGAGGGCTGTGGCGCTGTAGCAACTGAATACAATTGGCGTTTGATCATTTGCAATTCTTCCTCCAGCATCGTACGCAACCGTCTTTCTTTGTACAGTTGCTCCTTTAGTTCGACCATTTCTTTAGTAGTTTGTTGCAAGAGGATTTGGGCCTTATTATTTACTGCCGCATTGCCACCTGTAGCATTTAATAGTGTCATTGGTTCTGGCGACATTGAGCCCAGGCCCTCATCGGACGAATCACTTATAATAGTTTGAACATTAGCTACGTTATCGGTTAGCTTGCGTTTCTTAACAGCTACCCCTGTTGCGTTTTCGCCATTGTTGCCCCCATCTGCATTTCCGCTACTACTACCTCCTCCACTACTAGCTTCATGTTGTCCTAGTTGC
The DNA here is from genome assembly GCA_956483635.1 of Panzeria rudis. Lineage (NCBI taxonomy): Eukaryota > Metazoa > Arthropoda > Insecta > Diptera > Tachinidae > Panzeria > Panzeria rudis. The sequence continues at coordinate 85,628,823 of OY101449.1, forward strand.
CGCTTCAGTTGGCTGTTTTGTGCCAATAATTGAGTTTTTTCATTTTCCAATTCACAAATGTACTGCGATGTTTGCTGTAATATGGCAGCCTAAAAAAAAAGAAAATATTCGAAAGATTAATAATTAATTTTACAGGTGGTACCACCGCGGCAGGTGATTATATCTGTGTCGTTTTATCATAACATTTTAAGTCGAGTTATTTCCAAATCGAGTTTTAAGGTCATATTCTGGTTCGTCTTCTTGCAATCCACAAAAAGTTATCACGTTTTTTTAACTTTCTAGAACACCAGCATAACACATTTTGCATTAAATCCCAACACGATTTTTAGACTTAAGATGTTATGATAAAACGACACATACATTTTGACGTACGCTCGCTGTCAAAATCCATACATAAAAATCGATGATTATTTTCATCTTTAGGGGGTTGTTCGCTATGTTTAAGCCTCCCCCTCGTATAAATTCCTTAATCCGCAACAAATCATCAACCTCGCCTATAAGAGTGTTACGTAATATGTGAACTGCACCTTATATCTATTGCATATTTTGACAGAAGCCGTACACCAAAAATTCCTGATTTCTTTGTATATATTTGTTACCGCCGAGCTTTTATGTATTTATTTTTTTATTATTTATTTATTTATTTATTCAATTCAGTAATAACAAAGCCTAAAAGGCCGAAGATTTATTACATAAGAGTAGCAATAATAGACTACAATAGTACTATATTAATACAATGCTATATAAATATATATATATATATATATATATATATATATATATATATATATATATATATATATATATATATATATATATATATATATATATATATATATATATATATATATATATATATATATATATATATATATATATATATATATATATATATATATATATATATATATATATATATATATATATATATATATATATATATATATATATATATATATATATATATATATATATATATATATATATATATATATATATATATATATATATATATATATATATATATATATATATATATATATATATATATATATATATATATATATATATATATATATATATATATATATATATATATATATATATATATATATATATATATATATATATATATATATATATATATATATATATATATATATATATATATATATATATATATATATATATATATATATATATATATATATATATATATATATATATATATATATATATATATATATATATATATATATATATATATATATATATATATATATATATATATATATATATATATATATATATATATATATATATATATATATATATATATATATATATATATATATATATATATATATATATATATATATATATATATATATATATATATATATATATATATATATATATATATATATATATATATATATATATATATATATATATATATATATATATATATATATATATATATATATATATATATATATATATATATATATATATATATATATATATATATATATATATATATATATATATATATATATATATATATATATATATATATATATATATATATATATATATATATATATATATATATATATATATATATATATATATATATATATATATATATATATATATATATATATATATATATATATATATATATATATATATATATATATATATATATATATATATATATATATATATATATATATATATATATATATATATATATATATATATATATATATATATATATATATATATATATATATATATATATATATATATATATATATATATATATATATATATATATATATATATATATATATATATATATATATATATATATATATATATATATATATATATATATATATATATATATATATATATATATATATATATATATATATATATATATATATATAATAAACAACTCATACTACTAAAGTAGATAAAATTCAGTCTCATTCGCTTAGTAAATACCTAAATATGAATACGTATGTACACAAATATAAGGATTAGTTTCATGGCTCCCAAGCCTTAAACATAATAATTAAAAAAAAAAATGCAATACTGATGACAATAACAACCAAGGTCCATCTAAGTAGTGGTCGGCTAGTTTGACAGATTTGAAAGAAATTCTAGTAGTTTTCGACGATATGCATAAACCGACAAAGAAAAATTTCTTAAGTTTATAGGCAAACGGTTAAAAGATCGCGCAACACGAATCAAAAATGATTTTTCAAAAACATAGCAAGCTATTCGAGGAATAATTATCTGTGGATTTCTTACTGACCGGGAGAAGGCAAACCTATTAAAAAGGGTGATTGGATTGCCGTTCCTAATGCCACTAATGAAAATAACCAGATTCCTAAACCCAAGAAAGTTCTGAAACGAGCAGCCTAGAAACTGGCAATACATAATCACAGATATGGTCACGAACCACGAAACCAATATTGTATTCGAAACGCACTATCATATTAACAATCCGTTTAATTCTTGACAAGTTGGTTCCATTAGCACCCGAAACAGCCTCAAGCCCATACAGGACAAGGGTCATTAATAATGATTGAGCCAGTCTCTTTCTAATGTAGAGCGGTAAAAACAAGTTTGTCGAGAATAGCCTACGCAAGATTCCAAAGATCTTACCGTGCAAAGAGTTAAAATGTGGAATAAAGGAAAGCCTATTATCTACAATAACACCCAACACCAAAAGATTGTCAACAAATTCGATGGCGATTCCATCTAAGCTTATATCAAAATCGAAATCAAAACGTGAAGATCTACTAAAACCGATAGCTTTTGTTTTAGCAATATTTAAACGAAGCGAATTAGAAAGAGTCCATTGCAGAACGTTGTCTCAACCAAAATTAATATTGCTTTCAAGCAGAGAAATCACGTTCACACTTAAATAGTAAGAAAACGTCATCTGCATATATAAAAGCTCTATATATATGGGAGTTGACATAATCACCAAGACTGTTCATATACATAATAAGCAATAGGGGGCCCAAAACTAATCCCTGAGGAACACCTGTACCAAGTGATTTGATATTTGAGTTAGTTTCAGTAACAGAAACAGATTGGGGCCTACCATTCAAGTAAGACTATATAAGTTTAAAAGCCTTGCAAAAAGAATTCGCCTTACTACATACGTAAGTATCTTTTATTTGTTCAAAGTTTAAACACTTTTTAACTACATTTTAAATTTTTAAGTACATTGATTTCCAAATGTCAATTTTTCTGACTTCGTTCGGTTTATCCTAAAACCGAACTTAATTTGATTAAAATTGCAAATGTATAAACTCACTTTGTCCCCATCCATACTTGCAATTTTTGTTGCAGCAATTTTTCTAAATTCTGCTGCAGAATTGCATTAGTGTCCACATTATGAAATTCTAGTTTTGCAATTTTCTTGTGCAAAATAAAATAAAACGTCAAACACACCTACAGCCAACTTCAAATTGACAGTGCGAATTTCAAAGCAAAAGAGAATTGCAGAGCACATGAAACTGTGTACCCCTCCACAATCTTCGCACCTCACTGACCTATAAGCTTAAGAGTTTCTGCAAAAAAAATTGCAAGTCTGGACGGGGACTTTCTAACACTCGAACCACTTAAGTTCCATACTTAAAAACTCGCTCTTTGAAATTAAAAAGTTAACCCCATTTTGAAGTTTTAAAATTATCTCTTTTAAAATTTATGCCTAACATTTATTTTGCTTGCATAACTATTGAAAAGAACAAATCATGCGCACGTCAAAATTATCTCTAAAGTGAAGAAAAGTTATTAATTTCCCATATTTTCTTTTGATTGAAACTTTTTATTATAATTGCTTGGTGAGCAATTATAATAACATCTCAAATATAGATTCCTAGCACTTAATCTACCATCTCCCTTCCCATTGATTAATTAAACTAGTTCCTATTTGGGGTCACTGAACACGAATATGACATTCATTTATTTTTCTTAAGAAACGTTTTCGAGATAATCTCAAAAAACTTGTTTTTCTACAGTTTTTTAAGCTATTTGCAAACATCTTGAGAACTGGTCTTCTGAACTAAAAACAAATTTTTGCACTGTTGTTGCATTAATATGTCTTTCCTTTTTCAGTTAATATATAAACTGTTGTGATCGTGTCAAAATTCATTAAGGTACAGCACTAAAGATAGGTTTTTTTTATAAGTCGGAAGTTATTATTATTCGGCTTAAGTTTAATAATCGAATTAATGTAAATTCAAATTATTTTTAAGAGTGGGATATTAGAATATCTAAAGCCCTTATGACACTACATTTTTTCTTCATTTTTCAAGTTTTGGACATGATACAATAATACAGGTACCACCACGACGACAACAAATACAACAACAAAAAACACACGGATTTTGTTGGTAGAAACATACCAGAAATATGTCAAATCTATTGTCTGTGTATATCGCACACATTCATAAGCTCCCTCAAAGTTATTAACACATACCCGTTGCTGATAGAAAAATACCAGAAATGTGTCAAAATCTATTGTCTGTGTGATGCACACATTCTCAAATTTACTAGAACAGCTGAGCTTGTAGTGTTACCTGTTTAATGTACCTTGGTTTTGGAGAACAGTGCGAATGGAATATGAAAGGAAATTTTACCAGGTGCAAAGAGTTCAGCTATATTAAGATAAATATCAAATTGTCAAAGCTTTTACTAATGTTATCGATAAAAAATTGGTGCCTGTCAAAAAAAAAAGTAAAAATGTTCAACTTAAAATTGATATTTCAAGCTTGAAACATTAATTAAAGTGTTGCCAAGTTAGCGACTTATTCACGAATTCAGCGACTTAGCGCTTTTTTTCAACTTTATTTTCTTTGGCCGTTTTATTATAAATAAAAAGTAGGCAGCACTAAAAGAAGCCATTACGTTTTGTTTACATTTTGTATAGTTGTTTCTTTCTATCCTTTGCTATTTATTTCTTTCAATCCTATAGCAAAACAATGCAAGAAAAATGTAGTGTCATAAGGGCTTAATCAGACTAGCAGAACGGATTAGTACTACTGATTTCGACAGCCGCTACGCTGTCATCATCATCGTCCTGTGTTCGCTTTTACCACGTTTGATCGTGAATACTAGTATTAATGAAACATCAGCTATTTAACCAAATTGTATGAGGAAATAGAATATGAGTTATCTTATTCGTTTTATCAATATGGTGAGCCGAAATATCACCTTCTTATTATTTATTCAAATGTTTCGTGAAAATCCGAATGCAAATTATAAGACATAAAGATAACCTGTTTAAACATGTACAACAACAATAGCTTGATTTATCGTAGGCGGAGCTTACGTACAAGCAAAACCAAAAATAAGAATTGGAAAAATTGGAATAAAGAATCAGAAGATGAGATTTCGGCTCACCATATTGATAAAAGGAATAAGAAAACTCATATTCTATTAGTTTTATGTAGTCTGTGTACAAATGAAAAAAAATATGTTTGTCAGGCCGCTTGCGTAGTTTATTTGGCCCTTTACACTGCTTTCGCACTAGCAAAGTTTAGTTTTCAAAGTTTTAAATCAGCCGGTAGAAAGACAGATAGATGAAGTATTCCCTTCTCTGTCTTTCTACCGACTGAATTAAAACTTTGCAAAACGGGAGAAAGACAGAAAAACTGTGTTGCTTTCCTTATCTTTCTCGCGGCTGAATTAAAAGTTGCGCAACAAAGTTGCATGAAACTCCATCCAAAGAAAACTTTGCTAGTGCGAAAACGGTGTTACGTGATATTGTATGCTGAAAATTAGTTAAAAACCTTTAAGAAGGGTAAGGCGTTTGTCGAAAACGACGGAAACGGCTTTACGTAATATGTGAACAGCCCTTATTTGACTATGCGATTCGCCAATCTGCATTTTTATCGATACATTGTATGAAACATGTTTGAAATGAATATCAAAACAAAGTAAACGTACAATTTTATTTATGCATATTCTAAATAATATGTACATATGTACATATTATGTACATATAGAAGTATTTGTAAACGTTCAAATGGTGAAAATTTTGAGGAATTTAATCATTTTGCAAGAGATGGAAAACGCTGATTTTGACATATATGTACATATGGTATTAAGGTGGGTCCACCCGCACTTGCAAATATTTTAGGTAGTGTGGATGTTTGCGGCGCAAGATTTTTTGTCACATTCAACGCACATTATCCGAAGCTTGTTGGTAATTGTTAAAACAACAAAAATATGTCCAAATATTTACAAATGTGGAACTTCTTTTATATATGGACAGCAAAAATAACAGCCAATATGACCAATACACTTTTACAAGGTATTAGGGTATTCACTCGAATAATGTTTGCTCGATTAATCGAATAATTAAAGACAAATAATGTTCGACCAAACAAAAAATTTAAATTTCGAGTAAAAATTTATTAGAGTAATTTAGGTCGATTAATCGAATAATTCGATTAAAAAATTGTATGTAAATTTTCTTTTTTTAATGAGTTTTTGTAGATTTCTTAAAAAAGTGGAAACATTTTAATTTATATGAAATTTGCCATTCAATTCGAACGTTATTTTATACCAGGGACTGAAACCATAAAAAATGGGTTCAGGTTCGGGTTAATCAAAATAAAAAGTTCAGGTTCGGGTTCGGTTCAGGGTTCGGATTCAGGCTTAAAACCAAAATTTAAACGCGCTCAATTATTTTGCTTAACAATAAAAATACATAAATCAATTTTACATTCAGGTTTATACGTTTAAACACTATTCTGCCTGTTCTGTAAATCGACGCGTTTTAAAAACGAATAGCAAACTTTTTTCATACTTTTCTTCAATTTTATATTTTTAGAGCTTAAAATATCATATCTGAAATTAATTTACTATATACGATTTAAAATACATCAATGGGGGCATTATTTATTTTTGGAAACCGAGAAATTTACTCGGATTCGGTTTACCGAACAGAGGCGTATATATTTTTTTTAATTTAATTAAATTTAACTTATTTAGCTTTCAAAAAAACTTTTTTCAACTTTGTAGTCTACGTAACGCGTTGACATAAGAAAATATACTTCAAATAGTTTGGAATATCCAAAAGTGCATGCCTCATAATCTCATTTAGACCGTGAAATTAAATAGGCTTCTATTCCTAATTATACTGAAGCGTAAAAAGAAAAAAAGGACTCGATTAGTGAAGTCTTTCGGTCGTTATCGTGACCACATACAGGATCCGCACACACAGACAAACGTGTAAGACAGAACTTTTTTAAACAGTTTTTTAATTAGTTTATATAATAAAAATGACATTAAAAACATGAGTGTTAAAAATAGTATTTTTCTTAATATGTGTGTGTATATATTTTTTACAAGTGCAATATATGATAATAATAGAGCCATTTTAAGTTTGAAAAATCAGTAGTTTCGCGTGAAGTGAGAGTAGTACCCACCTCAACGCTTCGCTTATGAGGCGTGCAATAAGAAATTATTAGAAATACCCAGAACAAGAAAAAGCAAACATTTTTGGCAACCATTCGGCACTTTTAAAAATTTAAAAAAATAGTCAGCTTTCGGGGTGCTGTCACCTGGTATGAATTTGCTTTAGTTGTTATTTTATTTTGATTTTGTTTAAATTTTTTTTTTGCATGCAAGAAATGTAATGTTTTTTATTATTTTTCTATTAAATAATTTTTTTTTATTTTTGAACCCGAACCTTGCTGAATTTTTGGGTTCAACGGGTTCGGGTTCAAAGTCTTTATAAACCCGTTTGGGTTCAGGTTCGGGTTCGGTTTCAGTCCCTGTTTTTGTCAAAAGCGGGACAAGAACGTTTGAAAAGCGGGATTCTGAAGATCGATATCGTTAGCTGAAATGCGAAATAACGTAACTAAAAAAAAATTTTAATTTTCAAACTGTTATCATAAAAATCAATCCCACTAAAAACGAAAATGAAGAAGAGTCTTTGCTTCAGTCATTTAAAGTATTTTATTTAGTCTTTTTTCTCTCCTATAAAATTAAAAATAGTGTAGTTATGTGATTTTGTATTTCAGCTAATGATATGTTCTTAGGAAATTCATTGAGATACAGGCCTTAAAATGTAAAAAAAGTGCATTTTTAGATTTTTTTTTAAAACTACATCATTTTTATGAAACAAAAATTTTTAATTTTTAACACATAAAACATGAAGTTGCTAGGACCCGACATAAATAAAGAAGTGTATGTCAGTGAGTGAAAAAATCCGAAGTCAGCTTTTATAAAATTCAGTTCATAGTCAAAAGAATATTTTTGATCAAAAGCAGTTTTGTTTTTTTTTGCTTAATTGTCTGTAACTTTTTCTATTTTGTCGGTTCTTAAGTATTTTATGTATCATGTGTCCGGCACCAAATTAGTTTCAACTTTGGTCTTTGAAGGTTTTTTCGGGTTTTTTGTTTCATCTCAATGGAGAAAAATTTAAATTAATTGTATCAATGTTAGTCGAACTCTATGTTTTTTAAGTCGTTCAATTTAATTTTTGCAATAATTTCCAATACTACGTGCCTTACTTGACTTCACCACCCTCACACTGTGAGGGTGGTGAATAAAAATTATATAATTGAAGAATTAAATTGAACGGACTTGAGTCTGAATAATTAAGTATCTTTTGATTAGAAATTTTAAAGTATTGAGTTTTGAAGCAATGTCTAAAAACACTTTTTTCAATTTTAAGTTCCTTTAACTGAATGAGTTTTTATTCGATCAACACAAGAAAGATATATTTTGTTCAATTGAAACATTTTCGATATTTTTGGGAATAATTAAAATAACAGAACTATATTTTTTAAAAGTCGAAAAAGCGGGATAGCAATTTTAGGCGGGATCGACCTCTAAAAAGCGGGATAATCCCGCCTAAAGCGGGATGTCTGGTCAGGTTAAGTAACAATAATAGGGAGAAAGAAACCAACTTAAATGTCTTTTAAAAAAATTCGGATATATAAACATCAAACACAAATTATTTGAAATAAAGAAGATATTTCGAGAGCAACTAGTTAACTAGATGTTTCGTAAAATATCGAATTAATGTTCGGAATTGTAAAAGCCTTAAGGTACGGTCACACTTGGCAAATATTTTCCGAAAAAAAAAACGTAACCCATAGACAAGTTAAAATTGTATTTCCTTTAATTACAATATCTTTTTTATAAGGGTTCGCATTTATTAAAAATATGTAATATACAAATAGCTTTTTGCAGCATAACTTATTTTGTGATATAAAAAACAAGTTAAATCAAACTAACTCTGAGCAAAAGTAGTGGTTACGATTTTTTGGGCAAATATTTTCAAAGTGTAACCGTATTTATAAGGGGTGTTTTTTATTGAGGTATAGAACTTTAAGTTGGCATCACTTTTTTAACTGGCGGCCATTTTGTCAGCTGTCAAGTGATTAATATTTAGTTTGGTTTGCCATTTCATCATGAACAGGTTGACTAAAGAACAACGCTTGCAAATCGTGCAAATTTATTTCGAAAATAATGGTTCAGTTCGCGAAGTTTACCGCAAGCTCCGTCCATTTTATGGTCGACATAATCGTCCATCAGAGCAATTAATTCGGTTAACCATGGATCGTTTTCGCACTACGTTTACTCTATGTGATAATACGCATCCGCAGAGACGTCGAACAGTGCGCACCGAAGAAACAATTGCCGATGTAGAGCAAAGTGTTGAAGAGGACCCGAAATAATGCTGGAGAGTCAGTTACCGTTAATGGAGACCGGTATAGAGCCATGATAACCGACTATTTTGTTCCCGAATTGGATGGCATGAATGTGGATGAGTTGTGGTTCCAACAAGACGGCGCTACATGCCACACAGCGCACGTCACAATCGATTTATTGAAGGAAAGATTCGATGAGCGCATAATTTCGCGGAATGGACCTGTCAATTGGCCACCAAGATCGTGTGATTTGACACCATTGGATTATTTTCTTTGGGGATATGTGAAGTCGCTCGTCTACGCCAACAAACCAGAAACGTTAGGGGACTTGGAAGCCAACATTCGTGGCGTTATTGCCAACATACGGCCCCATATGCTCGAAAAAGTGGTTGAAAATTGGACCTGTAGAATTGGCTTTATTCGAGCCAGCCGCGGCGGCCACATGCCCGAAATCATATTTAAACATTAATGGCATAAAATTATCCTTCCAATAAAGCCAAATTGATGGACATTAAAACGATTTTCTTGTGTTTTATTTCAATTCGAAGTTCTATACCTCTAAAAAAAACACCCTTTATTTATAACAACAATAATGTTACGCCAATTCCGGTTATTTTTATTCTGCATTGAATACAGGACAGGTCAGAATGGTATTAAATATTTCCGGGCGCAAAATTTTCTCAGAGCGCGACATTTGAATAGTGAAAAAAAAACTATTTTAAAGGATCATTTTATGATCTAATTTATGTAGAAATGTTGTGTTTTCTTTTGTTTTATCATTAAAATTATATAAAAACGCGAAAAAACTTGTTTTGTTTTATTTTTGTCCACAAAAATATACAAAAAACCGATTAAATTCAAACATTTTCCGATTAACTCGAATAATTTTTAGCAGTAAAGCTTACTCGAATAACTCGAACGAAATAAAAGTTTTAATCGATTGTTCGAGTAATTTAAAAACCTCAATTTCAATTAATTGATTAATCGAACAATTGCAAAGTCGATTAAAATGAATACCCTACAAGGTATACATGAGTATGATGGTACCAATGACAATATACCTACAGTCTGTAAGTAAATATAATATCTGAGATACTGTTTGCCGAAATGCCGATTTCGTGTTGTTTCCCTTTGTACGGTGGTGTCGCTTTGCCGATTTGTTTGCTTTGGATTCTTGTTTGTGTGTAAATCAGAGATAGAAAAGTGAAAACTTGAAATATTTTTGAATAAAAAAATTTTGCGAATATCCATGATATGCATTAAATTTTATTTTAAAACAGCATATATAAATTGAGCAAGTTACTAAATATAACATCTAAGAGATAAAATATTGATGGTATTAATGTCGCCAGTTTTAGTCTTGCGAAATTTCGAAAATGGGCAAACTTACTCTATTTGATTCCAGCAATATTTGCTTCATGGCTAACATTACAACCCAGTAAAAAATCCATGTTTTTTGAAGCATTAAGGCAAAATTTCAAAATAAAGCGCATAATATTACGCTTTAAAATAAAAGCTTATTTCGGAGCAGTGAACGAATATGTTCAAGTTATACCTAAAAGCTGATTTCATAGTGCTGACCCAAATCAGATTTTTAAGCGAGAAAGTTAAGTAAGTTTATGTAATCCTCTTGCTGCCTGTTTTCAACAGTCTTTTTGGCCTAGGGGTTGGTGAGTTGGATTTCAAACCTGAAGGAGCTTAGTTCGATATTTGTTGAATTTAAAATAACAAACAGTGAGTGAAAATATAATATGTATTAATAAAATAAATAAAGTTCGAAATAATAAGAATTTAAAATAACGTTAGCGCCAATCCACATCGAACCATTTTTTTCATATGTTTTCAGTTTTAGTGCTGAAAATTGTGACGATTTTCAGAGCGTCCAAATGCGCCTTTTTATCAAAAATGTAATACTCCCACCAATTTTATCAGATTTTTTTAAGCAGCTTTTTTTTACTGGGAAAGTAGTTAACAAATGTTTTCTCGTGTGAGAAATATGTAGCACCAAATTAGTTTGGATTTCTGATATACCTACATATCGTTAGCTTAACATACAATCGAGTTTTTTCCCAATCATTTCAGGAGAAACAATCACATTGTCCAACTTGTGACGTTTTACCAAAAATTTTGTTAAAGCCCTAATGTACATTTACTCCAAAAGTCTATGGATTTTCTGCTGCCTTGCGTTTGAAAATAGCAGGAAGCTCCAGGAATTGTCTGCAAGGTCAACCGTATCTCATGTGATAATATTTATTAATTTAATAAAAATGTATAATTAAATCGGATTTACCAGCCCTGATGTAGTTTGTAAATGCTAAGTTGGATAGTAATGCATACATAAATATGTAATTGCATTCCAATGACGGTCACTGACATTTGGCATTGTTTGAGATAAATAAATACACATTTTACTTACAGATGTAGTATGTATGTATGTGAAAATATTTTTTCTTTTGCTAATATGTATACATAAGTATGTATATGTATGATCTCTAACAAACATCTTTAACATATGTACATTCAATTGTATCTACACATAAGAGTGCATAACGCACTTTCCTAACTTTTTATAATAAGATGAATGAAATAAACAATTTTTGTACTTGATATCTTGGTGTTGATATAGTTACATATGGGCATTTCCATGAAAATGACAAACACGACTGAAAAAATTAAAACCCTATAAACTTTTTTAGATATGGTAAAGAGCAAAAAAAAACCGTCAAATTTTACTATACAGAAGTATTTATACCTTACTACAATTTTTAAATATCAAAGATAATAGCTTAACTGAATATGACATTGTAATAAAACTATTTTCGCTTTTCCAGCGACTGAATTCGGTTATTTCTAACATTGAAATTATACTTTAAAATTAATGTTCCAACATAAAAGAACAAGGTTCGTGATGAAAGATAAAAGATAGAGTTCGATTAGCTGTATATTTTTTATTTTAGCTCTATCTACTGACGCAAACTTATTCCTTTTAGTCTTGCTGTTGAGGAGACTAACCGCGTACCAAAAATGGTCGGAAAAGCTCCTTCAGAATAAGCTTTCGGTGGTCTCCAGAAGTATTTTATCCCACTATCAACACATTCGGTATTAATTACAAGTGTGTGTTACACACCGTTACTTTTTATTCTTATAATTGTATCATGTAATGCCATCTATTCGCAAATCTTTAAAAAGGATGATCGATGCACCTAGCTCAAGTTCCAAAAATAACACATAAAGGATGATATACTCCGTTTGAACCCCGCTCAAGGGACTTATGCGATTTTTGTCAAAAATGTACATGGAAAGTCCTTCATTCAATTTCTCTGTGTATTTTTGCAAAAAGTAAAAAATAAATTAGATTTTTTTTATTTTTTAAAACATGTACCGAAAGAGCTATCCAACGTCTAGTTTACCACCAAGTTTTAATAATGACCCTAAGCATATCGGTATCGTCGATATTTTAGCTTGAGCATCGTTATCGCATTTGCAAAACAGCGTATCGAAGCATCCATAAACATAAGTATGTACATAAGTGCATACATACATACATATATTGCAAGTGTATGGGCCGCCTTATATGACAGTCCACGCGACCTTGATACAGTACATATCGGATATAAGAAACTTTAAAAATTTCACAAAATTCGTTTCTTATACGCGGTTTTTTCTTATAAACAAATATTGTTTATAAGAAAGTTATTTCTTATAAACATTTATATGAATATAAGAAACTTTTTTCTTACAAGTGTGTATTCAATAAAGAATACATACATATGTAATATACATATGTATTTCTATAAAAAGTAAAATAAATTAAGTTCGATATAAAAAACTAACTTAAATAGCTCTAACAAAAGAAACAATAAAAAAGGAATTCAGTTCGAACTATAAAAATTTCTTATAGGTATAAAATCTTTTTCATATCAATCATCATCTTTGGTGTTTGAAAAGTTTCTTATATCAGGTTTTTTCTTATATGTATACGATTTTCTTTTATAGAACGTTTTTTCTACGGAAAGTACAGAAAAAGACACGGTGTTTTTGGATCACTTTCTTATAAGCGGTTTTTTCTTATATGCGATGTGCTTATACCCGGTATCTACTGTAACGTCTTAAAGACGTGGCCAATTGGGTTAAATTAAGCACTCAAACATATGATCCACATACACACACCCATATTAACAATAGCCAGACATGTCTAATGGATATGTACATGAATACCTAAGTATACGAAAAAAAACATGAAAACAAAGGCCTCTAACCGGCAACTCAATTGGAGAAGGGGGTGTTTAATAAACTTTGCATTTTCTATACAACAGCAATAGCAAAACATACTTGTTTACCTTAGCAAAACACAAAAAAAAAACTCAAAACAAAACCAATAAATTACAAAATGTAAACAAATACATACTAATAAAATAAACATTATACGCTCATATGTTTTAGCGGTTTTTTATTCTTATTCTTTTTTTTTTATATCTGAGTTGTTGGTTTTGAACATTTCTTTTTTCTGGTTTGTAAACAATTCATTATATCTTCGCTTTTGTGGCAACTGTACTTTTTTGTTCGCATGTGTGTGTATGGAAATAAATATAATGAGCAAAACGCGCGGCACTCCTCTCTAAATTCATAGTTGTTGTACGTTTAGTTTAGTGCACACAACAAAAACACAAACCAAGTACAAAAACAATCGAAAACAAAACATTTATATGGATGTATCAGGGATGGCAAAATTGGTACATTGTATCATTTTTGGTACAAACCGGACATCGAAAGTATAATCGTACACCAATGGCTTATTTAGTACAATTAATAATTTTTTCATTTTTCAAAAAGTCTCCTTCCTTATTGCAGCTCTTTTATGCCAAAGACCAAAAATAAATGTGGAAAGAAATTAAAGAACTAGTTCTGAAGAGAGAACAACCTGTGATAAAATTTGTGATATTTAATAATATAGAATATAAGTATGCATAATTACCAAATAGTCAATCATTTTTATAATTTTTTTTGTAAACAGTATTAAAACCATACGAAATAGTATAGAAGATGTGCAATATGTAAATGTAATTCCTGTGATATATAAAACATTACAGTTTCGAGCAATAAATATACAAGAACTCAAAATTATTTGTAAAAGTTAAAAAAAAAAACCTGACTTTAATAAAATATCAATTATTATTATTCCTGATAATCTGTTCCGCTGTGTACGTTGAAAAATTAAGTTGATGTTAATTTTTCCCTTGTTCCTTGGAATATTAATCATACCCAATTCTTTCTGAATATAACGTTACGAACCTTAGCCTAATAATCAATTTGGATTCACAAAGCAAATACGTTCGAAATAATCATATTAACAAATATTATTTGGTTTTCGCAATTTTTATTTCTATTGCTTTTTTAAAATAATGTTTGTCCCTGATGAAAAAAAATCTATAATATTTACAAAATGTAAAGGAAATTTTGTTAATTTTCTATAAATGTAATAAATTTTTAGCGTAGGGAAAATAGTAGGGAAATATTTTTTGGTTGTAGGGGGAAAAAGGGCATTTTTTTGAGACATGTAGGGATTTTTCAAAATTTCTACTGACATCACTGCGTTATACACAAATAGACCATATGTTAAACTGTCTTAAGTGGCTTAAAATCCGGCAGACTTGAATTAAACACTCTGGTATTTTAAAGATAAAGATGGGATATGTGCCCAATACGTATGTTAACAACTGATGTATATTGGAGAGGAACAACCGTATAACCTAAGAAACTGTCAAGGCTTCAGATTACAGTGAGTAACAAACAACATAATGCAAAAATCACTGTTCTACGCATATTAAAAATGAAAACAATATTAATGTATTTAGAAGAGAAATTGTACAATTTTTAAATAACACTTAAATATCAATGTTCAAAAAATTTTATTGTATCAGAATTCATAACGTATGTTAAATCTAATAAATAAACATCCAATCCAAGTGTTTTAGTAAAAACTCTCAGCTCCGCAATAAGTTTGAAACGCCCTAATTACGCTACGTAATATGTGAACAGTCCCCATACTCCTAACTGAGGCTTCAATATCTATCTAGGGACCAGAAACAAAATATTTTTACTTATAAAATGGTTTGATTCAAAACCGCACGACCTCTGCGCCACCTCAAGGCTTCAACCAAATAAGCTAACACTTTTTTTGAGTGTGTTCCAGGCTATAGAACATCGATTCATAACACAGGAAAATTCAAATTAAAGAAAACAGTTTTTTGCTACCCCCCAATACATATGTATGCATAAGTGATAAATGTATGAATGTATATGGTTTTTTAATCAGTTTTGGTACAATTAAGCTCACAAAGTACAGTTTTAGAAATAATTTGGTACAATTTAAAAACCTCATTTGCCATCCCTGGGATGTACTATTCGGCGCATGCATTTCGAGGAACAAAATTTTCATATTTCTTTTCTCATCCCATTCATAACAAAACAATACAGCTTGTTTTTCTCCGGCTGACGGGCAAAAGCAAATATAGAAGAGAAAAACAAGAAACAAAAGAATATGAAACACATCGTAAGAATAGTGTTACCAGAAAATGCGATAAAAAGTTTAAAATCCGTTTTTTTATTAAACAAACAAAATATTGGAGCCAAGTCAGGCACACCGCTTTGATCGTTTTCCACTATATTTTCATAAAATCATGTGCTTTTAAAATTTTTTATTTTTATATTTTTTTGACAGAAATAATTGTTATTTTCTGATTATTATTTATTTGGCAGATATCGTCCCCTCAATAAAACAATAGTGTATACGCATGTACACCATTATTTTCTTTTGCATAATAAGAATCTACATAACTGATTCTAAATGGGGTCAAAATTTGGTAAAATTCTACTTCCACAAAGTGGGTCAAAAGATCAATTGAAATATTAGCGTATAATTGCGTGTTTGAAATGTTTATTAATAATTGTGTAAGTGCAGGTATGGTGTTTTAATTAGTTGTTACTTTGAATATAATTTCAAAGAAAAATAGTGTATAAAAAGCATACACTATTTTTATTATTCACTATTTTTATTATTTGTATTATTTCATAACAAAATAAAATCGAAAAATGATGTATATTGATATACGCTATTTTTTTTAACAATATATTATTTGGAGTCAATACGTATGACATTTATACACTATTTTATATATCATACAAAATTTCTCCGAGTGGCAAGCAATTGACATAAAGAGGAAGAGGAAAGAGGAAGAAATCAACCACTATAAATATAAATTTAAGCAACAGCTTACCATATCTTCCTAAAAGTACAATGATCTTAAGGGGCTGTGTACCAAAAATGTCATTCCCAAAGAATTTTATTCTTTTTATCTTAATCTTCAACCCGGGGCAAATAAAAATTGATGAGTATTGCCTTTCATTCATGTATTTTTTAATTAATTAAAACTGTGTAAAATTGTATTGCAAAACAATTAACAACGTGTCATTGAAATACCAAAAAATGACTGTGAATTATGAATAAAATGGATTGTTAAGCACGAATACTTTGTTTTACTGCATGACCATTTGTCCGACAAATTAGAAGTATTTGGTGATAAATGGTGTAAAAGATTCAAATTAAATAGTGTATACCATCCAAAATAAAATAGTGTATAATGATTTCAATACATATTATAGAACAAATAAAATAGCTTAAGTGACATCATGGTGCTTTGAAACCCATTTATATGCAATTAAAGCACTTGTAAATTAATGAAATATCATCTACTAGTAGCCTGATTATTCCACCACATATTTAAATGACCACAACTTAAAAACATCGATTATTTTCTGAAATATTACTGTTTTCCCATATGTCTAATAACACAAAAACTTTAAACTCCATTATCTCGAAATGGCAAACAAATTATACACTATTGTTTTATTAAGGGGACGATATAATTGTTATTTTCTGATTTTGTTTTTTGCAGAAATATTTTTTTTGTCAGAAATAATTGTCATAGTCTGATTTTATTTTATAACCCTGCGGGAAATTTGGTGACAAATGATCCAAAAGTACTCGTCCTATGACTTGAGAAAACGAGACTGATGCCAAAAATAAAGAGTAGTGAATGATGAAAAGACATATTTAGTAAATTGTCACATTAAAAAAATTTTCAGTCAGTTTAGTTGGTACTCCGTCTAGTATTGTAGTAAACGGCACTGAACAAACTCGATGCACCTGGTAATTGTCATGCCACTCAGGAATCTGTTCCGTAACTATATTCAGATATTAACTCCAGCTTAACTGGTATTTATAACATTAAAATATAAGTTCCCCTGTGGTCGAGGAGGTAGCCTGCCATGCCGGAGGTTGTCGGTTCGAATCCTATCAAAGACATAGCTTAAAAATAAAATACAATTTCTACTTTGATTTGTAACAACAAAAAATTAAATTAATCGATAATTACAGCTGAATTTTGGAATAATATTTATAAATAATCTATATTATTCTACACCGCTTAGGACTCCATCAGATACATAGTTCAGAGACAAGTTACAAGGTGCATACAAAGTATCAATTAACCCCATCCTAGGCTATCCCCATGTAAAAGTGGTTGCCGGACTGGTCCCTACCACCTGGTGACCGGTCACGTGACTTGTTTTGTGTCAGTTCCATTTACCGTAGGGAAGAAAGAATTGTTACTTTCTGATTTTGACTTTTTTTATCAGATATAAAAAACATTGTTAGTTTCTATTTATTTTTTAGATAAATAAAGCGTTTTTGAATCAAGACTGATTTTTAATTACTGCCAAAAAAAAATCAGAAAAAAAACAATTATTTCTGCAAAAAAAAAATAATAAATTAAGTAAAGTGCGACTTTGGCTTGCATGTGTAGGATACACATGCAAGCCTTCGTTTCGTTTTTTACCTTTTTAATTTTGGCATTTTTTCGTTTAGCTTTTTTGTTTAATTTTAGTTTTTTTATTTTTTAACTTTTTTTTCGTTGTTTTTGTGATTTTTTGATTTTGGCGCTTTTTACTTTTTGCAAATTTTTTTGTTGTTGCGATTTTTCGTTTTTTTGCCGATTTTTAATTTTTGGCGATTATTTGGGTTTAGCGTTTTTTTAACGATTTTTTTTTTTGCTTTTCGACGATATTTTTAGTTTTAGCGATTTATTAAAGTTTTGGCGCTTTTTCAGTTTTGGCGCTTTTTTGGTTTTGTGATTTTTTTCGATTTTTGGTGATTTTTTAGTTTTAGCGTTTTCTTTTGTTTTAATTTTTTTTCGTTTTTGCGATTGTTTTTAAGTTTTGGCGCTTTTTTAGTTTTTGTGTTTTTTAAAATTTTTTTCGATTTTGATATTTTTAGTTTTAGTGATTTTTTAAGTTTTAGTGCTTTTTTTGTTTTGTTTATTTTTTCGGTTTTTTGCGTTTTTTTTTGTTTTTTTTGCGATCCTTTTAGTTTTGCTGATTTTTTGCGTTTTAACGATTTTTTTAATTCTTGTACTTTTTTCCAAGCACTTTTTTAATTTTGGCGATTTTTCGTTTTGAAGATTTTTAATTTTGGAATTTTTGCCTCTTATGGTTTCCAAGATACAGCGTATTGTCTAAATTACATTAACTGATAGAAAACCCTTTAATTTTTATTGTTTTAAATATGTATCAGTGTTAATTGGTGTAGTCTATTCTACAGACTGCACCAATTAACACAAACTTTAAAAATTAAATTGTATATATATAAACGTGTATATTACATTAGTATTTCAACATGTTTCGTTACTCGCTTTAGAGCACCCTTTAACTGCCGAATATTTGCTGTTGTTGTGGTCAACGTTTTAACATATTCTGTGAAAATTTCAGGTCCGTAGTTCTTACGGTTCCGAGAAAACAGCCTGTGACAGACAGACAGAAGGACAGACAGCGTATCGAAAACAATAGAGTTCCTTTACACTTTTGGCGTACGGAAGGAACCCTAAAAATAAAAAAATAACAGTTGTTTCTAAAAAAAATAAATATCAAATAATAACAATTATTAAAAAAAGAACCAGAAAATGACAATTATAAAAAAAAATAATAAAAAATAGAATATAACGATTATTTCTGAAAAATATAAAAATCAGAAAATAACATTATTTCTACAAAGAAAAAATCAGAAAATAATATGTATTTCTAAAAAAAAAAAAAATCATAAAACAACAATTATATTATGATTTTTATTATAAACGTCATATTGTTACGGTCCCTGATTATTCAGGTATCTAATGGAAATTTATTTTGAAACCAAACAGTTTTAAAAGCCCTTTTTACTACGCTTTTTACCCAATTGTTATAATTTTTGTGATAAAATTATTAAGAAAATATTACACTATGCAACAAAATGAACGTTTCTAAAAAAAATTTCGTTTTTTTTTCACAAACAAGTTCAAAAGTTTTGTTTAGGTAAAAAAATAGGCCTGTTAAAATATAAGCTCATAATATTAATGATGAGATAGTGCGCATCGTACTTTTTGATTTTCCATACGATTTGTATGGGATAAATGGAGTTTATTCATTCTGATTGTTGTAAGTAACGAACGGAACGTCCTACAGTAGAGTTGTTTACACTTTTGCAGAGAATTGAACGCTATACAAAAAAAAAATCATACGAAATTTTTTTGTAAGTCAGCTTCATCGAAAGTTATTAACGGCCAAAGTAAAATTCACCCTAAATATATACGATTTTTCAAGAATGCAACGGAAATATTAGGTTATTCGAAAAAATTTTACCAAATTTTTATACAAAATACAAACAGGCCATTTAAGAAATGTCAAAGAATAGTTTTTTTGTTATAATATCAATGGATTTTTTAAAATAAAAAAACATTACTTAGAGCAAAATTAAATTGACAAATTTATAAGTGTTTTATTTTTCTTTATTATAGCGAAAAAACTATTACATGACACTTCTTGAAAGGCCCGTTTGTATTTTATATAAACATTTGGTAACATTTTTTTTGAATAACCTACTACATATTTCCGTTGTATTCTTGAAAAATAGTATAGATTTAGGTTGAATTTTATTCCTTATATATAAATAGCTGTCCAAATATTTGCGCGAGGTTCGTGAACGGCAATAGTGCGAATCAATTGTCGGGAAGCTCTTAATGTGGGTTTTTACTTCTTCAATTTTCTCTTGCAATATTTTCGGTCTACCATGGTTCATCTTACGTTCATTTGGGAGTCCTAGCTCAGAGTCATAAAAAAAATTAAAAAAATAATACACTCTTCTCAGTTATTCCCAAAGTATTGAGAAAGAATTTTTTGGACAACGAAATTGTGATTTCGTTCACATGGAAATAATAATGGAGTCTTTTTACGAAAGGTTTCTTTCTCCTTAGTTAAACTTCCACGTCTTTCTACTGGGTCAGTGGGTTTAACGAAATTAGAGTAAAATAAACGTTTTTCGCACGCATTCATTGCCCAAAACGGTTCATGCAAATTTGTTCTCTCTTTTTCCGTAATATTGTGTTGGCGCCCTCTAATACAGTCTTCTTTGCATGGTATCCGAATCTTTATCTCAGGTCTTTTCACTCCTTTTCTATTCACATACATATTTCTTTCCTTTTTCGCGCAGCTCTTTTCTTACATTTATTTTCCATGTTTTCGTATATTTTTGGCGTTTTCGTGTCTTTTTTAAGGAAATAAAGTTATCACCGCTTGAAGTTGTTTTTACATGGGAACTATTTGAACTTACTTTCTCCTTTGTGTTGGTAGAAAACGAACGGATGATAAAGTCCACGGTATTCTCCTCATTATTGAATGATGGATCCAAGATTTCATCATCTGATGAAATGTTGTTGGTACCAAACGAACCGCCGATAAAGTCCACAGTATTCTCATCAATATTGAATGAAGGATCCAAGATTTCATCATCTGCTAAAAAGTCGTTTTCCGATATGTCGTTATCCATTACTTTTACTATGTGTTTTTTGACGATGATTGAAATCTCTGGTAGGTACGGGTCAATACGTTATTGTTAAAATAATAAAACCAACAAAATTTCAAATTGCAAATTCTGAAAATGATTCTTTGATCATAATTTCAAAGCAAACTAGAAAAATGTACTTTTAGAGATTTTATCAAACTAACCGTTTATTACACAGAAAAAAGTTTGAACATAAATAGTATGAAAAAAGTTCATAATCTATTGTTTATATATTTTAATATTTTATAAATAAAATACAGGAATTTTTTCATTCCCAGTATGAATTTAGCTTTCAATGAATAAATTTATGAAATCAAAGTTGCTTTTAAAAAATTTTTAAAATATTTTGTCAACAAATTCTGAAATGTGTTTTATTAATACAGTGTACAAATACAGTTTGTTTTAAATAGTCTGTTTGGCAGAAAGCAAAGAGCTGTGCCTAGTACAACAGGCTATACAAGTTCAATACTTGAATTTTTTAAAATATTTTTATTAAGAAATATGAATTAATTTAGGTAAAAATTCCTAACGTGAATGAAAAAAGTTTGGTAAAAATTTTCATGTTAGATTCATAGCATTTATGAAAAAATTCGTAGGATATAAGTAATATTTTTTTTTCTGTGTACGTACAACAATAGTATTTTCAATAAGAAAAGTCATAATTTTTAATAGAAAATGTAGTACACATAGAAAAATTTCCATGTAAAATCGTCGAAAACCAGGTTAACTTAACATTTTTCGGTAGTGATTTTGCTTCATAGGTGTTTCATGTTAAATCAACATGATTTACAATAATCTTGAAAGAAAATTTTTCCTTTTGAATTAACTATATTTCATGTTGATTTAATATTCCAGTACAGTTAAATCAAAATGGAGTTGATACTGAAATAATACGAAAAATCACTTTGAATCAAAGTAATTTCGAGTTGAAACAACGTGAATTTGATATTGGAACAATACGAAGAATCATGTTGAATCAAAGTTATTTCAAGTTGAAA
Organism: Panzeria rudis; assembly: GCA_956483635.1. Classification (NCBI taxonomy): domain Eukaryota; kingdom Metazoa; phylum Arthropoda; class Insecta; order Diptera; family Tachinidae; genus Panzeria; species Panzeria rudis. The sequence goes on from OY101449.1 coordinate 85,651,451, forward strand.
CAACTTGAATTTGATATTGGAACAACACGAAGAATCATGTTGAATCAAAGTTATTTCCAGTTGAAACAACGTGAGTTTGATATTGGAACAACACGAAGAATCATGTTGAATTCAAGTTATATCAAGCTGAAACAACATGACTTTAATGTAGCTATTGTATTAATTATTTTACTTACGTGATAGTCATCAGAAAACTTTTCGTTGTAGCTGAACTGCCGCAGCCAAGATTTGAACTCGTGCCACCTGCATTATGGTCCACGCGCTAACCACTGCAGCCACAACAACTTCAAACTTTTCTTTACTTATACACTAAATAAATACCATCATATGTAAAATGCATTTCATTTTAATTCAACATGATTTAAATGATTATTTAACATAAAACTTATTTGAAATCAAAGTTATAGTCATGTCGATTGAAAATGAAACTTTACGTTTATAACAAAATTTTTTTAACGGCGATTTAAGGTTAGATTAATTATTTTCCGTTTAAAATTAATATGAAACAATGGTAATTTTAAACCAGTAGCAGTAAATATTCGCTGGTAATTCGTTTTTTGTCGTATACATAGACGACACATGTAAGAATAAACAACAACAAGTCACACAACTAAGCAGAACAGTGAATTGTAGCAATGAACAAAGCAAGTAAACACTAACACACGCAAACGACAAATTATTTCTTGTAAATTTAATATGATTTGCAATCAAAATTGCGGCATGTGGATTTTACATTCCTTTTTTTTCTGTGTGTATGTACATTTTTGGTGCACATACGACAAAATACATGCTCAGGGTGATAAAATTTACGTACGACAAAGTGCATTCTGAATATCTGCGAATTTATATGCCTTAATTAAAAAAAATTTTTGATTTATAAGCGACTTATTAAACAAATTTTTGTGTGAAAATTTGTTTTATTAGTCTGTTATAAGTCAGAAAATTTTTTTGTGAATTAAGGCAATAATGTTTAGGGAGAAACTGATAACACCATTAGAAAGAGCATGTGAAGTTTATTATGAATATATAATAATCTCAAAATCGAAAATTTGGACATACGACATCCGTATTTTGAGGTAGCGATATATTGTTGAAAAAATTCTGACTACAATCGTGGTTTATTTAAAAATTCAACAATAGAATGGTTCTATAATAATAAAATGGTTATCTCTCTCTGCTTCCAAAAAAGTTTTTGTTCTATCCCTTTGTTGAATGCCTTTTGTTAGTTTTGTGTTTTATTTGACAGCGTTTGGTTTATTTTTGTGAGCGGTTGGTGGGAAAAAAACAAATAAATAAAAATTTAAATAACAAAAAGTGACAGATTCCGGCAATTAATGTTCGGTCGGCCATGTTCTGAAGACCATTTAGTTTTGAAATAGCAAAATTTCAAAAACGAAGGAAAGTGTTCTTTAATCGGACAATTTAGTGCATTCGTAGCTTTGTTCTGATAAAATATGTGAAATATCTGAAACACAAAAACCAACTGAAAACCTTCAATAAGTGAGCTTTTTAGTTGGAAAGCGGATTTCACAACGAAATTTTTTTCAGAACATACCCGATTGTAAATATAACATGTGTCAACAAATATGTATGTATCTATGTGAAAATAGATAATAATTTTTATTTCAGATTCAACACACTGACCAGTTGAAAAATTTGTTTTTGATTTAAATTGAAATAATAAAATTTTTTAGCTCCTGTCAATTTTTTAATCAATTTATTGTTAAGAAAACAAAAAATATATGATTGTATAGAACAATATATATGGTTATTTAGAACCATTTATATGGTTAATTTTGACCATATTTATGGTTATTTCAGACCATATTTTTTTAATTTTGAACAATATATATGGTTGTTTTGAACCATATACATGGTTGCTTGAACAATGCATATGGTTGCTTTTTAACCATATATATGGTTATTTCAAATCATTTATTGTAATTTTGAGCCATATATATCTTTGTTTTGAAACATACATATGGTTGCTTGAACCATGTATATGGTTGTTTGGAACTATATATATGGTTGTTTTCAACCATATATTCAATCATACTATGTTGCTCTTCGATTATGGTTGCCTCAACCAAGTTTTTTCTCTGCGTGTACGCAAATACAAATTTGTAGTAAAAATGTACAAATGAATTATGTACAAATTTTGGCCAATTTTGAACAAAAAATATTTAGAAAAAAATTTAGTACAATCGGAGTGAAAAAAGTACAGTTTTTCTTGAAAATTGGTACAATTTCTAATATCTGATTTTGCATCCCTGATACATACATAGAACTTTTTCGTGAAAATTGCAATTTATACGGTGATTTTTTCACTTGTCTTTAAATCACGTCTTATTTTGTATGAGAGTGAGCGGGTTAGAGAAGAAAACGGGGTAGAAAAAAAAACAAGTTTTCTGTTTTCGAGATTTTTTCATATATTTCTTTAGTTCCATTTGCATTTTCTCTCTCATATGAGATTGTGTTAGGGTTTTTGTTGTTATGAACGTGTAAATAAAGCAAATTTTGAGAGTAATGTACAAAAAAGACATGAAATGAAAAATCATTGTATAAATGCAAAAAGTTTTTGGTAGCAGCTTTAAAAGAGAATTAAAAAAAGACATGTTTTCAAAATCACGGTGTAAATTAGAGGGCTGCACGAATATACTCGAAAGTGCTCGTATGGACGATTGTGTGTGTATGCATGTAAGCTTTTTTGTATATATGTGTGTATATATGTATGTACATATGTATATTTGGTCGCAGCTATGTATGTACACAAATATACATCCATGTATACATAAGTATATACATAAGAACATACATCTATGTACACACGAAATTCGTACGAGTACATTCTACGAATACATTTGAGCACACTTTGCAGCCCTGTAGTGTAAATTGCGTGTAAGAGAATTAAATCACATCAAGTTGATATTAAGCTGTACTTTCTCAGTGTTACCATTGGTTTATTTTTCTTCATTCCCATTTTTCAGATTTTTTTGTTCTAATTAAGACAAAATTTTTTGGTTTGATTTAATACTTAAGTGCTGGTTCACACACGTCGATTTTTCTTTATCAAGTTATAATTCAGCTGGAAGAGCGACAGAGAAATTTGTATTCATTTCTCTGTCGTTCTCACAGCTGCATCAAAACTTGATCAAGAAAACTTGACGGTGTGATCCAGGTACAAGTATATATGAACATGTAAACATGTGAAATGCTCAAACCAGTAACTAATTGTTTATTAATATGATTATTTCGAACATATTTGCTTGTGAATCCAAATTGATTATTAGGCTAGGATTCGTAACATTTTAATTCAGAACGAATTGGGCATGATTAAACTGAATTAAAACGTTACGAACCTTAGCCTAATAATCAATTTGGATTCACAAGCAACAGCTGACTGCTGTCTATTCAATAACACCACAAAAATTATTGTCGTTTAGTTAACAGCAGCACATGTTGTTTAAAAGTGTTACTGCATAAAAAATTCGATAATTTTACTGTTATTATTTCTAAATGATTTGATTGTCGTTAAAATAACAATGCGGAAAATTTGTTGCCAAATGGTCGAAAAGTACTCGTGCTATGACTTGAGAAAATGTGAGTGATTAGTAAGTAGTGAATGTTGAGAAAAGGGATATCGTGTAAATGGTCCCATATTTACCATTTTATTTTCAGTCAATTAGTTGGAACTCTGGCTAGTATTGTAGTGAACGGCACTGGCCTATCAAATAGTATCTAAATCATAGTCGCTCATACTGGCACCAGTGTTCCGAACATTAATCGGCTCGTATATGTACACAGCCGAATGAAAACCAACGTACTCACTAAAGAATAAAAAATAAACAACTACTTCATTCAGTTGTATAAAAGCTTGTTGTTTTTTGACATTGTTATTTTCCTTTTTAATACGCACACCATGGAATACTAGCAACACGTGCTCATAAACACTAATACATACTAAATTAAAAAATCATTTCTCTCGATGGCCAGCACTGATCAAGATATATTTATTGCAAGCAGCAGTACCGTTGGTGCTACTAAAGTAGTAATTTGCCACTTTTTCGACTGCTTGGATACTATTTTGCTACTTTTACAAAATGCACCCAAATGTGATACTTTTTGTAATTCTTGTCACTTTTTTGATACTTTTTACTAAATGAAGAGATACTTTAGACAATTTTCCTTACGAGTGAACTAAGTGGTATTTTTTATTTTTGCATAATCAATGCTAATTACAATGCTTTACAAGCAAAATGTATTAAGTTTCTAATGCATTTTTTAGGGTGAATAAGATATGCTTAACACGAGAAAAGTAAAAAAAAATTAATTTCGGCTATTTCCAGATGTACACTTCCCAGAGTCAAAAGCTGGTTCGATTAAAGAGATCTATATATTATTTTAAAAGCTTCAAAATTACGCATCGAATAGTGGATAATTGGCTTTGATCGGATAAAAAAAAAGAATGAGTTATTGGTGGTCAAATTTTAAAAAATTTCTTGTTGTCTCTTCGGAAGCTGTACCACAAATAATAGCAAAATCCATAGTTGTAAACTTTTATTTACTAGTCTATTCGATTAAAAAAAAAATTAAGCCATAATGGACCGAAATTGGATAAAAACTAAAAATGGTGTAATAAAAAAACAAAACACAAACCTTTAAATTTACTAAAAAATGCTCTATGTAGTAAAAATCAAAATAAAACAAAACTATTAAATAAAAGATTGGTTAGTAAATTCAACTGCTAGTGTTTTCGTTTTTTGCTTCTAGCATTTTTAGTTTTTATAGGATTTCGGTCCATTATTGCTTAAAATTTTTAAAATCGAATAGACTATTCAGTAAAGGTATTTAGCTAAGACTTTTTTTATTTCTGGTACAAAACAGCTTCCGAATAGACAACACTTGGTGAAAAACGATAAATATTAAAAAAAAAAAAAAACTAAATTTGATCCCCTATAACTAAGTATGTAATTTATTATCCGATCAAAGTCAGTTATCCACTATTCGACGCGTAATTTTGTATCGTTTCAAACGCGAAGTATACATCGAAAACGTAAACGTACCGTTATATAGACAATGGCCGAAATGAAAAAATTTAATTTTATTTTTCTCCTGTTTAGCATATCATAGTTAACTTGAAATAAAGATTTGTAAAGCAGTGTTATGTATTACGCAATCCATAGTCACCAATCTACATAGCTTTAGTACCAACTTTTTCGTTATTTTCGCTGCTTTCTTTCAGGTGCTGAGTTGTCTCCTTTCATGTTCTTTCCATAGTTAGTCTCATTGAGTCTCAGTTTTTGTAAAATAGAATGAAAATTTCGTGTGAGAATTTATGTTGAAAACAACAATAATACACGATAGTTTGTTTTTGTTGGCAATATAATATCTCACAAAAAAATTTTGTTTTATTTTACAAAAATTACTCATACAATTTTGAATTTCATTAATTTTTTTCAAATTTGATCATGCGTAAGACCTTCTTTAGCATAACATTTAATTTTAACTCTTTCCGCTTCAGATAGATTTTCGCCGACTCATTTAAAATTCAAATTGTTTTATCGGCTTACAAAGATCAAAAATTTATTTTAAAAAAACTAACAATTCGCGGGGAAGTTATACCGTAAACTATTCTGATTAGGCACTGCTCTTGGACAAATTTTGTTTTGCAGCAATTATATGATAATGGTACAATATTTCCGTTAATTTTTTTGCACAGATTTTTCGTAGTGCATATTATTTATTAATAAGTCCAATTTTATTAGTAGTTTGAGTAATAGTTTTTGATAGAACTGCCAAAAAGTATTACTAAAATGTTAAATCTAATCAGATGAGCGGCAGTTTATGTTTGCTAACCTTTATTTTTAAAAATTAAATAACTTTTTTTCATATATTTCTTTTTATTAAAGTTGTCCCTTTTTTCTCAGAAATCCCCTTTTTGTGCCCCTTTTATTTTCAAAATCACCTTTTTGTGCCCCTTTTTTGAAAATTTTCAACGGTATCGCTGGTGACAAGTACAACAATGCAAAAACAACATTGCTTTTTATTAATATGATTATTTCGAACGTATTTGCTTTGTGAATCTAAATTGATTATTAGGCTAAGGTTCGTAACGTTATATTCAGAAAGAATTGGGTATGATTAATATTCCAAGGAACAATGGAAAAATTAACATCAACTTAATTTTTGCTTTTTATTGTTGTTTCTTTCCTGCTTCTGTCAAAAAGATAGTTTTCTCTCACACATACACACACATACAGTTTGGTAGAAATTTATAAACAAACGTACGAATTTTGACAGAAGTAGGAAAAATTTAAAGAAATCATATGTGCTTTCAAGTTGAAAGTTTCAACACTACCTAGTAAATTAATCTACCTTGGCACTGATCTAGCTAATATATAATGCCGGCATATAGATTAGCTAAACACAACAAATCAATTAAACTTTTTTGCACATAAATTCTTGAGAATATCTCGAATAAATACATTTTATAAATTTTTTTATTAAAAACAAAAATATTCCATTTTGTCGAATAATTCGAGGCAAAAAAAAAACGGGTCTTCGAATCAGTCGAAAGCCGTACTTTTTGAATAATTCGAAAATCGATTTGAGAACTCTATGTAACTATATTTAGATATTAATTTCAGATTAATTAGTTTTTATAATTTTGAAATATACATAAGTGCCCTGTGTTGGAGTGGGTAGTGTGCTAGCTTGTTATGCCGGATGTTGTCGGTTGAATCCCATCAATAACTCTGCTTAAAACTATAATACAATTTCTACTTCCATTTGCAACAATAAAGAAATAAATAAACTTTCAATTAATAATCAATAATTACAGCTAAATGTCGGAATAATAATTATATAATAGAGCTTTCTTCATATTTTGCAATTATTTTAAAAAATTTATTTAAAAAAAACAAATAATCAATTTCAGTCCAAAATTGCAGAAGTAAATTCGATTGCGAAAAATCTATTTATTTTAACCTAAAATAGATATAAAAAATAGACATAAAATATAATTCATACCAGGTGGCAGCACCCGAAAGCTGACTATTTTTTGCAATTTTTAAAAGTGCCGAATGGTTGCCAAAATTTTTTGCTTTTTCTTGTTCTGGGTATTTCTAATAATTTATTGTTTGAAGTATATTTTCTTATGTCAATGCGGTACGTACGCTACAAAGTTGAAAAAAGTTTTTTTGAAAGCTAAATAAGTTAAATTTAATTAAATAAAAAAAAATAATATACGGCCCTGTTCGGTAAACCCAATCCGAGTAAATTTCGTGAATGTATATATTTTATTATTAAGCAAAATAATTTCGCGCGCTTAAGTTTTGGTTTTAAGCCCGAAGCCGAAACTGAACTTTTTATTTTGATTAACCCGAACCTGAACCCATTTTTTTATGGTTTCAGTCCCTGGTTTAACTATTTATTTTGGCAACAAACAGTTGAATACTTTATGTTACTATGGGTGTCTGCCAAACGATAGCAAAGTACTATTTTAAGTATTTGATTTGATTAAGTATTTAAGTATTTGACACTTCTGAGGTGAGTAAGATTTCACTAGCCCTGGGGGCTAGTAGAATTTTTGACACAAGGGATAAATTTTTGACAAGGAGAAATTAGAACCATGGTATATAAAACCACCGCCGTCGTTTTTGGAAATTCGAGCCGTCGCCCAATACATCGATTTTTGCGGCTCTTAAATGTAGTTAGACTGTGGAAAATGCTTTGTTTATTTTAATTTGCGAAAAATTGTACATCATATTACATAATTTTTCGCTACAGCAGAGAATTTTTTTTATGTGTATAAAAATGTTCTTTTAAAAATTTGTTGGTAGCCGGCGGCTTGTAGTAAATTTCTTTACATTGTCAAAAAAGGTATCATTTCACACAGCTGAAACATGAATGTTTTTACAGACGTCAACATTTTCTATTGTCAAAATATATATCATTTGGCACAACAGAAACATGAAATTTTTCACCAAAGGCTAATATTTTTTACTATAGTACTTTTCTACCATTTGACACACGCCCTATGTAGTATATCTTTTGGTTGCACTTTATACAACTAATTAAAATTATCATTAAATTTGAAAAGATATTGGACGGGAAAAAACCAGATTCAAGGCGGTGACATATTTTAAATTTGGAAAATACTATTTCGATAAACTTCCTTATTTATAGTGAATAGTTTCGGTGTCGGTATTCGGCGGCCAAAAATTTGGCCTAAGCCTAATATCAGCCGAAACCAAAATTTGACCGAATCCGAAACTGAAACCGAATATTCAGTCGGACTCTAGAAATTCTTGTATCATCCCTTACACTGCGTTTAGGCATGCAAGTTCTGTGTACGTATTATCAGCGAAAGAGAAATTTGTATTCGTTTCTCTGTCTCTCCCATAGCTGAATAAAAGTGTGTTAGTAGAAAAGTTTGAGTATATTGAGTTTTTCGAACTAGCACTTGCATGTGTAAAGGCCAGGTTACGAAGGTAAATTTTTGCTTTGAAGGATTGCTAAATTGCGATTTTTTTAATAAGAAGTAAAAAATTTTACATTTCTTTCAGAAAAGAAAACGCCATATACATATGTATGTACTCCTAACTTTGGTTTTTCTTATATAAAGTTTCCTAAGTTTTGTGAAAAATAATATATAAAAAAAAATTGGTTACGTGTATACTATGTATTTTGTGAACTCATTGATTTTTTTACATATCGATAGTCATACGTTGACAACACGTAACTATTTTTTTTATTTTCTTATTTATTTGACCAAAGTTTTTAATTATAGTAGTTACCTTGTTTAGCTAATTGGGCCTGAAAATGAATTTGATGCATTCGAAAGAACATCAACAGCAGCTACAGAGTTGTTTTAAGTTGAAGTTTACTATGATATTAGACTAAAATGTGTTTAAAATATTAGCTAATATTTATATAAATATTTTATGTCAAAAGTTGTAAGTAATTTTGTAATTATTAACCTTCATAAGGTCTTCGGGTCAATTTGACCCATTTTAAGAAAAAAATTGGGTTTTTTCCGAAAATTTTTGCTTTCTGCTTTTTATATTTTATGACTTTTATTTAATTTAAAATATCAACAGCCACATTAGGCTTTCGGAATAATATATATGCAATAAAATCATTTATGAAATTTTTTACAGTAAAGGTCTTCGGGTCAAATTTGACCTGGAGTGAAAAGCTCGAGTTTTGTTATGCAGAACAGCACAATTTGGGACATATTTGGCGATCTGGTAACACTATATATATCGTAAGCTTTGGTACCACTGAATACGTACATACATATGTCTATCTCTTTTGCTCTCATCATATTTAGCGAACATTATCGGCCATGTCACAGAGTTCAATTCTGTTCGGAAACGGAATTCATCCACCCCATTTTTGTAGCAGCTGGTATCTAAAAAAGAAAACTAAAATACGCAAATTTGTCAGGTGTGTCCAGACTGTTGGCGGCGCGGGTATTCTGGGGTATGCTTCGGCTATGGTTTGACAGCTTGGGGTAGATTGAATTCCGTTTCCGGGCGGAATTAAACTCTGTGACTTGGCCGTATTTCTATGAAAACGAACAATATTTCACTTGTTTGCTTACTGCAATATCACTCATAGAATAAACGCGGAACGAATGAAACGTGGAAAAGCTTGGAAGTTTTTTGATTGCTATTTCTTGTAGAAAAATTGACGAGTCAAAAAAAATTATACTGAATGCGCTATCAGACGAGGAAGAAACTTGTTCATAAAATGAAGATCATCCAGAATATTCTGAGCTGCCTGACAGTTCTAGTGATAGTGAAAGTGGGGTTGCGCCTACTCAGACAGTGCCATCAAAAAATGGTGAAATAAGATATTTCAAGGAACCCATTACATACAGATATGGAAGAGTCCGAACGGAGAATGTAACCAGTATGGCGCTAGACTTGACTGGTTATTCTTATTCAAGAATTACAAAGGAAGATATTTCCAGTTTTCAATTATTTTTCCCACCTCCTGGTATGAACATTATTTTGAAATATACCAATAATGAAGGCCAGAGTATTTCTTGCTGTTTTGTCAAACGTAGACACTTCTTAGAAAATTTTCGTATGCAGCTTACCACGCCTTATAACGAGTGATTTTTTTGCTATTATCTTTTTGGCAACACTAGTTTTGACAGCTCACGCACGTTTTGTATCTTGTGTCACTGTCAAACATCTTCAGTTTGGTCTATAATTTAATCATGAATCGTCTTACAAACGAACAACGCTTGCAAATTATTGAATTTCCACTTTTTTTGAAGATCCACTTTTTTATCGAAGAATTGTGTTCAGCGACGAGGCTCATTTCTGGTTGAATGGATACGTGAACAAGCAAAACTGCCGTATTTGGAGTGAAGAGCAGCCAGAAGCATTGCAAGAGCTACCAATGCATCCACAAAAAACAACCGTTTGGTGCGGATTATGGGCTGGCGGCATCATTGGGCCGTATTTCTTCAAAGATGATGCGAATCACAACGTTACTGTGAATGGTTAGCGCTACCGTGCGATGATAACAAACTTTTTTCTGCCCAAAATGGAAGAGCTTGACTTGCATGACATGTGGTTTCAACAAGACGGTGCCACATGCCACACAGCACGCGAAACAATGGACCAATTGAACAGTTTATTTCACGCTTGGGACCAGTCAATTGGCCGCCCAGATCGTGCGATTTAACGCCTCTAGACTATTTTTTGTGGGGCTATGTTAAGGCTAATGTCTATAGCGACAAGCCCGCTTCGATTGACGCACTGGAAGCCAACATTGCCAACATTATTCGTGAGATACCGGCCGAAATGTTGGAAAGAGTATGCCAAAATTGGACTAAGCGGATGGACCATTTGAGGCGCAGCCGCGGCCAACATTTCCATGAAATAATCTTCAAACATTAAATTATATCGACCCAACTATCGATCCAAATAAATATTTCATGCATTTTTCTGAATTTTATGTGTTTTTTTTTTTTTACTTTCCGATAGTTCTTATAAAATCACCCATTATAAAGCAGAGACAAATTTTGCCAAGAGTACCATTTTCACGAAAAATTGCACAAAAACTACTTGATGTAGCTGAGCAGGATCAGCAGCCGTCAACTTCAAGCAAATCAAAACTGCAACAAAAAGAAGTCGTTGCCAATTTTGCCCCAAAAACCGATAATAAAACGCCATGCAAACAGCACTCTAAAACAATTATTTTATGTATCCAATGTAATAATGTAACATTAAATATTTATATATTCACATATGTACATATAAAATCAATAAATGTTTACAAAAACTGCAGCTTACGTACTCTAATTACAGCTAGAAATAATATATAAACACTAACAATACACTTAACTAAAGTAAATTATTGTCTTCATATACAATTTTCTATATGGGTCAAATTTGACCCGAAGAACATTAACGTCAGTAACTTTGAGGACCTTATGAAGGTTAAAAATTTTTCCAAATGTATTGTTTTTATTTATTAAAGAAGTAGACAAGCAATCTACGTTGGGAAAATCATAATAAAAAGGAATTTTTATTTACATACAAAAGAATTTTCAGGCCCAATTAGCTAAACAAGGTAACTATTTTTTTATTATACCATAAAACTTTAAACCATTAATTTAATTTTGAAAATTGTTTATTTCGATGCGACTCACAGAACATGCCGATATTCTACGTTTATCAATTTTTGAATAAAATAATTTTAAAAGGTGCAGTGCAAAGAAATCAATGATTATATGCATGTATGTATGTGTATTACAAAGAAAGAAATAAAATGAACAGCTGTAGTTTTTGTTTGTATGTATGTACTTTATACCTACTCATATTTTTATTTATTCATTGCGCATACATACTACACATCAGGGATGGCAAAATTGGTACAATTGTACCATTTTTGGTACAAATCGAACTTTAAATGCACAATGGCACACCAGTGACTTATTTAGTACAATTAATAATGAGTACCTATATTTTTTATTTTAGAAAATCTCCTTATTGTTGCTCTTTCATTATCAGAATATTTTATCCTTATCGTTCACTTGTACATATGCGAATTTTTATTTGAATTAAATATAAACTTTCCCAGGCATTGAGAAAGTTCGACTTAAGCAGAGGAATGAATATACCTATAAAGAGATAAAAAAAAGGTTAGCTCACAAAACGTAGTCAAGGAAATTTCAAGCTCTTGCTGATCATGATACATATTAAAGTCAGAATATTATATACATATTTGCCGTACAAGTTTTTGGATTTAAAAATCTTTTTTGGTACAGTTAAGCTCAAAAAAGTACAATTTTAGATTACAATTGGTACAATGTCAAAATCTCATTTGCCATCCCTGTTACACATAATCTTATAACAAAGCAAAAGCAAAAACATCAGCTGATTTATCGTTAATACGTACATGTAACAGTACTCAGCTGTTTTCCTTTTTTGTTTTTTTTTAATTTATAAAAATGAAATTATCTTCAGTTTTTATCGTTTATTTGTATTTCGTAGAAACATTTATCATGCACAATGATTTTTTTCAGCCTTGTACAAAGTTTTAACACTTGTGTTTTTTATACTGATAATGCCGGTCTATTAATATACATATGTATGTATGTACATGAAGTATGTACAAATATAGAAAATTTAATACAGTTACAAATAATAAAGTAGCGGTTTATGAGATCACTTTCATTTATAACAAATAGGGATGCCAATATAAAGAACTTTTCAACTTCGGGATTAGGGGTTTAAAATTCAAATTTTTTTCTTCATCAATTTCTTCTTTTTGACCTTTAAAACTTATTGCTCACTGATTTCACAATAATTTACAATTTTGCAAAATTCAACAATTTACCCACACTCAATCCAGGATTCGCTACTTTTGCACTAATTATACTGAAAATCGGCGAGGGTATTGTTTTCATTATTCTAAATTACATACTTATATATATTTAAGTATATGTACATATGTATGTATGTATGTATGTATGTATGTATGTATGTATGTATGTATGTATGTATGTATGTATGTATGTATGTATGTATGTATGTATGTATGTATGTATGTATGTATGTATGTATGTATGTATGTATGTATGTATGTATGTATGTATGTATGTATGTATGTATGTATGTATGTATGTATGTATATACAAAGGCTTTTTTTAATATTCAAACGTTACATATTCTTAATAACATACATATTGTATAATTAACATATTGTTAATTTTTCCAACGTCGTTTTTACCAAATTTATATTTTACAATTCAGTAAAATGTAATCACACTTATGTATTCTACTTGGCGTCGGCAACACAAAACAACGCCCTTTTTAATCGTTTGTTATAAATCCGTATTCCCGATGAAAGTATTATCATTTATTGATGACTGGCAACATATTTTCGGTATTCTGTAAGAATAATTAACGTTGATTTTGCCTTTAATTTGTTTATTATTCTCATACATCTTAAGACTGTTACGACAATCAATATAAAGCTTGGAAGAAAAAATCAAACGAAATCTAAAGAGGCAACCAATATAATTTATATTTCCAAATTAAATATTGTTAGCAACAATTAAAAATTCATTTGTATAAAAGAAAACTTGTGTATGATTAAATTTTCAGTTCACATTAATGTTGCATTCGATAGTAATCAGTATATAAAATTTTAATTCGGTACGTCCAGCCGATAAAAGGCTATAGTGAATAAAATATGTGTGCTTTCATTTTATTTGTCATTAAAATGAAATAATTTATACAAAAAGAAATATAAAAATGTTCGTTATTAAAAATTAAAGGGATTAACGCGGTATAAAGGATAACGTTGAATTTATATATTGTAAGTATTATCAAAGATCTACACATATTATCTTCAGAAATATGTATATAAAATTTTATTTGATTGTAGTACAATAGATAAACCCGTACAAAAACTTTAAAATTGGTGATGTTGTCGCTCGCCGATTTTTGATATAATGGTAAGAATTTTAACAGATGCTGCCACGAGTTGCTGACATATTTTTGTTAGTATCTTTTTCTAATGAAGTCTTGAAATTTCAGAGATCGTTAAAATGAGATACCTGTCTACTCAAGATCAAATTTGACGGATATAAAGTAAGCAACTTCTCAATGGGCCTAATGGACCCAACAGCACAACCATTCCAAAATTCTTGAAGGAACTATTTTTCATTATAAATTAAAATTTTCTATCTAGTAAGTGTGTTTATGTATGTATGTATTTGTGTGTGTCTTTTCTTTGTAACTGTTTGGTTTGTGTCTTCGAAAAATAAAATGAAATTTTTTAATTGTTTTTTTTAATTCATAATAGTAATATTTTATTCAGTTTTTATAACTTCAGATTCATTTCCTACAAAAGAATTTATTCGAAATTTATAATCGAATTATACAGTAGTACGTGCAATTGACAAAATTCGATTGGCTACAAATTCGGTTACCACAATGAATCTATTTTCTCTGTGTATAAACAAGAATTAAAACAAAACACATTGAAATAGTAAAATAAAAATTAGTAAAAGTAAATATGTGATAAAAAACGTACAAAATATAATTAAATATGGAAAATATAAAAATTAACTTAAAAATGCATGAATTCTGTTTGAAAAGTCTTGTTTCCACTATTAATTTTTTTTCTTAGTCACTGGAATCCGAATCGGAAAGAAAAAACATTTTATTTGAATGTATGCACAAAGTTTTTATTTGTTGAAAAACACTTTTACCGAAAATATCGAACAAAATGAATCAGCTGGCTCAAATATTAGATGTGTGTTTTATTTATTTAATACTATCGATAAACAGTCAACATCGCCATAAGACTGTTACGACATACAAAATTTGTATTGACGTTGTGATAAAGTGATGTTGGCTCAAAATTTACGACGATGTTGACGACGCCAAATAGAATAAGGGTGAATATTTCGGCCTTGAACGTAGGTTCTAATGTTTATGAACCGGACGCCTTCACCATCTCAGCTAAGTCATCTTGTTGAATAACGATAGCACAAAGTAACCATAGACATGAAATGACTTACAACTTTAAAAGTTTATTTTAATTTAATTAAAATTGTTATTTCATAAAAATTGCAACAACAATTTAGATTAACAGTAGGTTAACTATTTAAATTGATTAGATTTACCTATCATATTATTTTGAGTGTAGAGAATTCCAGGAAAAGGATTGAGAAATTAGATATTCTGTATTATGCATTGTTTTCGATTTCTCCAACATCTACGATAAATGAAAGGATTTTTCCAATTCAAGTTTTACCAAAACTAAGGAAAAGAGTCGCTTAAATCCTAGGCATTTAAAGCAAATTATTTGTATAAAAGATTATTTCAGAATATCTCATTAATCCATTGAAATAACTAATAAAATGATCTCACAAACTTGTTAATTTTTTAATTAATACATATTTATGAATTATTATAATTTTTTTGCTTGATTTGGTTCAAGAATTGTTATGTTTGTTATGTTATTGTTTTTTTTAGTAATAAACTCAAAATAATAAATAATTTATGAATTTATATTTATTGAAATTACTTAATTTGTGAAAAAACTTTATTAACGGTTAAGCGATTAATAACGAAATTAACCGATTATACCACGATTAATTAGCGGATTAAAGCAGAAGCCCAATTAATGAATACCCTAGTAAAGCACCAATGAAATGCAGGCATAAATAAATATTTTTTTGAAATATTTGGCCTTATCGTGGTTGACGTTTTTCGACTTCAAATTCGACAATTTGTAGTAGATTAAAAGAAAATAAGCAAGATTTTTCTTTAATCTAGTACAAAACGCCTGATATTCGCCACAAAAACGCCAACCACGATAAATGTTTGCTCGATTAATCGAATAATTAAAGACAAATAATGTTCTTTCAAACAAAAAAATTTAATTTCGAGTAAACATTTATTCGAGTAATTTAGGTCGATTATTCGAATAACTCGATTAAAAAAATGTATGTAAATTTTCTTTTTTAATGAATTTTTGTAGATTCCTTAATAAAAAGTGGAAAAATTTTTTAATTTATATGAAATTTGCCATTCAATTCGAACGTTATTTCATACTAATAGTCCGCATGATCAAAAAATTATGTAAATAATGTAGTATTAATTTTGAACGTGCTTTTTCCCAACTTAATATTTTACTTTCTAAGTCAAAAATTAAATTTTTATTAATATATATATATTGAAATTGATTATGGAGGGGTATTAGCTAGTTCCTATGGCCATTTCAATAATAGGGAGAAAGAATTCAACTTCAAATGTCTTTTAAAAAAAATTGGAAATATAAACATCAAACAAAAATTATTTGAAATAAAGAAGAAATTTCGAGAGCAACTAGTTAACTAGTACTATATTTACACTATGCCACTTTGTTGCATGCAATTTTCATTTTAAGTGAGAGTGTTGAAATAGAAATCTACATACATTTTGTATTTCTTCTCTGTCTTTCTCATTGAAAAAAAGAAGTTGAATGCAACAAAGTTGCTTAGTGTAAATATGGTATAGATGTTTCGTAAAATATCGAATGTAATGTTCGGAATTATAAAAGCCTTAAGGTACGGTCACACTTGGCAAATATTTGCCGAAAAAAACGTAACCCACAGACAAGTTAAAATTGTATTTCTTTTAATTACAATATTTTTTTTTAATATGGGTTCGCATTTATTAAAAATAATATAAAAATAGCTTTTTGCAGTATAACTTATTTTGTGATATAAAAAACAAGTTAAATCAAACTAACTCTGAGCAAAAGTAGTGGTTACGTTTTTTTGGGCAAATATTTCCAAAGAGTAACCGTATTTATATTTATAACAACAATAATGTTATGCCAATTTCGATTATTTTTATTCTGCATTGAATACAGGACAGGTCGGAACGGTACTAAATATTTCCTGGCGCAAAATGTTCTCAAAGCTCGACATTTGAAGAGTAAAAAAAACATTTTAAAGGATCAGTTTATGATTTAATTTATGTAGAAATGTTGTGTTTTCTTTTGTTTTTATTATTAAAATATATAAAAACGCGAAAAAACTTGTTTTGTTTTATTTTTGTCCACAAAAACGTACAAAAACCGATTAAATTCAATCATTTTCCGATTAACTCGAACAATTTTTGGCAGTAAATCTTACTCGAATAACTCGAACGAAATAAAAGTTTTACTCGATTGCTCGAGTAATTGAAACACCTCAATTTCGATTAATTGATTAATCGAACAATTGAAAAGTCGATTAAAATGAATACCCTAGAGAATATCTTAAATAATATATTTAACCCTTCTGTGACATCCTTGGTACAATTGTACCAATTCGGATTTTGATAACGAATTTTTTATATTATTTATGCATCTACAGAGCTGAAACTTTATGAATGCCTCAATTATAAATCTGAGAATGAAATTATGGCATTTGTTTTGTATTTACATGTTCCGTACATCGATGGCGAGTGGCAAACGTACATCTATCATTCATTGCCATCCTTGGTACAATTGTACCAAAAACGTTGTTGTTATACGCTTTGTGTAATTTACGATAAAAATATTTTAAAACACGGCAGGTATGCTTAAAATACAGTGATCCTGTATGTGCTCAGCATAGCATTGTCCAACATACATGTAAAAATTGCGAATAAGGTTTGTGATGCAAAGCATATGAAAACTTAACATCTGTTTTGTTTTCAATGTAATAGACCATATTTTCAATATAAAATACATAGTGATACAGCTGTACCAAGGATGTCAGTGGAAGGGTTATAAGTAGGGTTTTTCCCGGGAATTCCCGGGACGGGAAATTAATTTATATACATAAAGAAGAACTAATTTTAGCACCCAAAAATTCTTCTTTTTCTTTAAATTATTGTCGTTCATCATAAAATAATATCTATGAAAGGGGAAAGAAACCACCAACGGCTCAAAGTGTATATTGGCATTGAAAAACGAAGAGAAAAAAGTTGTTTAGTGTTGTGTTTTTCTTCCGACGGGGGTTTTTTTTTTAATTTGGAACGATTTTCCGTCATCCCACGTCAAATTTGGTTTGAAAACAGACCGGTTTCGGCTATGTGCCATCTTCGGTGTTCTATTGAATAGAATAGAACACTGAAGATGGCACATAGCCGAAACCGGTCTGTTTTCAAATCAAATTTGACGTGGGATGACGGAAAATCGTTCCAAATTCAAAAGTTGTTTCTTTAATTAATTGTTTAAAAGCACCAATTCTTTTTTAATAAAAGAAACTATAATGTTTTTCAATTTGCACCAAAATGAACGGTAATTAGATTTGCAGAAGAACTTTATGCACGTCTTTTTGACAGGGTTGGCTGCCCACTGGTTAACCCAAAAAAAAACCACCTGGGTTTTTATGGGTATTTTGTTTAAAAAAAACCCAACCGGGGTTTTTTACGTTATATCCATTCAAACAAAGATGAAGATAGTTTTTGAAGTTTCATTTACAGAATAATAAAATAAAATCATTATAAAATTCATATAAACGAATAACACAAGTACATACACATGTATTTATATGCCCATTTGTGTGTATGTACATTTAACCCTAGTGGGTTTTTCAGTACTTTTATTTTAAATAAAGATCAAAAAAATTTTAAGACAATAATTAAAAAATCCGTAAAAAATAGTAGTCCAAACACGTACATACCCAGCAAAACTATCCGTCTACCGGAAGCAGGTTTGTAAGGGAGAGATTTCGGTACTCTCCCTTACCAACCTGCTTCGGTATTACATGATTTTTGTGTGAGATGTCCCACTTGGTAGGTCTGGAGGCATGAGCTTCTTTCTGCGCATCCTAGATGCATTAACCGTATGTCTTTTTTATATGTATATAATTAAAAAATGTTTTTCTCTTTATATCACAATTTTACCACGCTTGGATTAATTTTTTATTTGCCATTATTTTATGTTGTTTTTATATTTATTTATGTATTAAATGGTACAAATACAATTGGAAATTATATTACACTACAATTTACTTTTATTAAATACTTTTTGTTCGCGTATTGAATCAGGAATCGATCCCACGATCTCCGCATGGTAGACTAAAACACTAACCACTAAGCTATCGAGGCACATTTATTTCCATTCACAATTCAATGGAAGAATAAAAAAATTAAATTACAAAGCAAAAATCACACTCGCATCCATATTTGTACCCACGTAAGCGAGAGATGATGCACTATAAAAAAGCTTGAGTTGAATAAAAAACTTCGTGTTTAAAACACATGAAAAAATATAAATAGCCGACCAAATTCATCGTGTGTGTGGTAAAATTCTTTGCTCGCTTACGTTATTGCATCATCGTAAGGCAAAGGGGATGCACTGTGTGCTTTTCCGCATCTCCGAAGCACTTCTTAGTAATCTACCTGCTTCCTTGTATCAGATTTATTTTTGCTGGGTAAAGTTATTTTAAATCAGTTACCAGTCTGGTGGCTCAAATTTTAAATGCTTTTAACGGCCCTTTTCATAATGTACTATTAAAAGTTAACGCGGACTTTAACAGCAAGTTTTCTATGCCGAAATCGCCATTAAAGTCCACGTTAACTTTTAATCGCACATTGTAAAAAGAGGCGTAAAAGAGCTAATGCTTTTTCCAATCTAAGGCGATTTCAAAGGTTACTCCATATTAAACCATACGAAGAAAACATTCTTTCTATTGATGGTGGCAATTAATTTTTTTCTTTTAATATATATCTTCAACTATTGTTTTTTTTTGTGGAAAGTGTTTTGCATCTTTAATTTTAAATGCCAAAAAAAAGGTGCTAAAAATGGGGTGCTTTTGACTTACGCATTCTTCTGCTATCTTTTCGCTTTCTTTAGTAATTACTTTGCTCATATATTTGGAATGCACGCTTTTTAACAAAATCCTGTTTTGACAGTAGTATAGCATTGTTCAACAAATTACAGTCTAGGCACCCTAAATAGCTTAAATACTAAATACCTTAAAAATTTTAGTTTTCTACCGGTAAGGCTATATTTTTATTGAATTTTTTCTTTCTTTGTTGTTGTTCCACTTCTTATGTTGTTGATTTTAGTATTTACTATTTTTTTGTTTGTTGTTGTTTTGCCAAATATTATTAGTGAAAAATGTGGAGTCGCTGTAAGTTATGCTGAAAAAAGTGAATAAAATATGTAATTGTTTCCTACATTTTTCAAAAAAAGTGCGGAAAAAAAATACTTTTTTTGACAAGATGTTGATAAAACACAATAAAACAACAGAGAATTATGCAAATGAATATACTATTAAAAAAAATTTGCATAAACAAATAGTGAAAATCCAAAAAAAATTTTAAGGTAAAAAGTGGTCTGGGTGAGATATTAGGGTGGCTAGTCAAGTTCAATTGTATTGATATGTTCACAAAAATTTTTCAGCTCTACCGTAACTACAAGTTTGCCAAATATTGTTAGTAAAAAATTACGAGTACCAGTAAGTTATTCTGAAAAAAATTAAAACAAATTGTTTTCTTAATTTTTTCAACAAAAAGTGCACGAAAAAAATTTTTTGGCATTAAATGGTTAAAAAAACGGTTAAGCGGACTCTTAGCTACATTATTGCCATATAGAGTTAAGCGGTATCATTAAGTTTGAATTAGCTGTTAACCAAATACTGATGACAACTTTTTTTGAGGTCCCACTGATTTTCAGAAATTTTGGAGGTCCATGAAAAAAAAATTGGTCACCAAATTCGCAAATTGAGTACATGGTTTTACTACGCCGTGGTAGTAAAATCCAAACTGTACTGTCAAGTCCTTGTGTTTTTCCAAAAGTCTTCATTTGTCGCATAGGTGTTTGTATTAATGATTTTCTTGATAAATCTATACCGCAAAGGGCTAATTTGACAACATTGCTTAGAGCATAAAAAACAATTAAACCCAATAAAGCCCAAAAAAGCACAATAGAACCCATGATAACACCCGCCGGGCTGGGTTTTATTTAAAAAACCCGGGTTTTTTCCAACCCTGCGTTTTGATACATTTAGTGACGAAGAAAATGGGAAAATAGATATTACTTCAGATGACAGTGATGTTTTGAAAAAGAAGACTTTCGAGGAAACTTTATTTATATAACGCCCTCTTAAATATCCGGGCAACTTCTGTAGAGGGCAAAGGCTTTTTGTTGCCAATCGAATTTTGGCACTTGCACCAACTATAATAGAATTCTTATTGAAAGGCCATTATTACAACTAGGCAATAGTTAAAGTCAGAATTTTGTCGGACGAATAAAAGGTTTACCTTTATTAAAACTTCACTTTAAATGAAAGTGAGGTTATAGTAAATTTTTAATAATGATAAACTGTTTATCCGTCTACTTTTAGCTATTGTCAAGTTGTAATAATGGCCCTAAGTGTATCAATGATAATAAAATTAACCACTAGTTAGTTGCAACAACCGATAAAAAGTTAAGTAAATTTAGGATAATTTTTAGTTGCATATACCAATAATTGGTACTAATATACAATTCATGATATTTTATTCGGTTGTCCTCATCATATTCGTTACTTAGTTATGACAAAAGCATAAGATCGGTTGATCTATCCAATTTAAGAATAGTCAGAATCATATCTTTATTACAATTATGCTTTTATGATTATGAACAGGAATTGTTTTTTGGATTCATAGAAAATTGATAGCGCAAGTTGAAATATAGACTATTCCACTAATATTTTATCGGTCCAACCATTTTCTAGTCAATTTTTTTTCTGGGTGTGTGTTACTTAAATAAGAAACCGATTGTGAGATGAAACAATTAATACATTGACTATTTTAAAAGGCCATTTGCAATAAAAAAGAATATAGAATATAGAATTTTCATTGCTTGCCAAGGAGTAAAGGACTGAGTTTACTGTTCAAAGACCGCTCTTTGTCAGCAACATTTATCCTAGACAAAGTTTTAAATGCTCTTTGGATTACTTTCGCCCTTTGACAAACCACGTGTTAAAATCATTGATGAATGCTCAAAATAAAAGTACTTTGATTTCAGTCCATCAGTGATTTTACTAATGATTTGTATTTTCTCTTGTTGCTCGGTCTAAAAGTAGTTTTTAAATACGAAGTTTGCTTAAAATTTCAATAAAATATTGTTATTTTTTACCTAATTTCCTTTGAATCTGTTTGCTTTTCAGATTAGTTAAGTTTTGTGCTTTTTATCTCATTTCTTTAGACACTGTTTGTCTGTGAAATTCTTTTAAATAAAGCTCAGCTTAAAATAAACAATGATTGAATGATTAATTTTGCTTATATAAAGTCAATGGATACCGGAAATTAAAATTGTTATTAAATATTTTAGTTCGTTCTTCAATTCTCGGGATCCCAGGAATTTATTTTTTATTTCCCTCTCTCCCGGGGAACAAAAAGTCCCGGAATAAAAAAACCCTAGTAATAAGGAAGGATGTCACAAACGGGTTAATACATTTTTTATATAATAGTTTTTCTTTACAGAAATGTTTATAAAATAACCGCATAAAATCGCCAAAAGTAGAAAAAATCGCCAAAAATTATTTCTTGTAAATTTAATGATTACAATTAATACATATGAGAAAAACATTGTTGGATATTAACAAAATATATACTTGATATATAAAACACTTTAGTTTATTATATCAAGTAGTAATTGAAATATTTATAATTGTTTTAGAGAAAATATTTTTTCAATAAAATTATTATTACTTTTTGTACTGTTAATCGAAACACCAGCTTGATTATTAAATAGCTCCAATAGGTTATTGTCCCAGCTACGTTTGTGATATACTTGAATAAATTAAATAATAACATACAATGGAAACTAAAGCTGTATTTCAACTTCTCAATATTATTAACTATTTTACGAAGTTTAAGATGCAAATGCATCTTATACAATTGGATTTGTGGGATATTATTGAAAAACCGAATCCAGTAGCACCAGATGAGGTATACCAAAAGAGAAATCAAAAAGCGATGGCCACAATTGCTATGTGCGTGCAAAATTCTCAGATACATTTTATAAAAACAATCAATTCAGCGAAAGAGATGTGGACTAAGTTACAAAAGGCCCATGAGCGCAAGACGATGACATCAAAATTGCATTTACTTCGTAAGCTATATGAGAAGCGTATGTCTGAAGGAGAAAATATGCAGCAACATTTGGATAGTCTTAACGTGATGCGAGCTCAGTTACTAGACCGTGGTGAGGAGATCAAGGACAGCTCTATGGTGGCTATAATGCTTAACAGTTTGCCGAAAACTTATTCTGCTTTGGTGACATCCATTGAAGGTCAACCAGAAGAAACTATTTCTTTGGCGTATGTAATGGAGAAGCTATTGGATGAATCTGAAAGGCGTGGTGAAGGTAATGGTATAGAAAGTGATAATAATAGTCCTTTAAAAGGTCAACAATTTAAAAAGAAGCCAGTTAAATGTTTTCACTGTAACAAATTGGGTCATGTGAAAAAAGATTGTTTCAAATGGAAGAAACAAAATGCAGCTATATCAGAAGGTTTTCATAAAGATAGTGAAGTTTGTTTGCAAGTTGCTTATGATCGTGGATGGGTTATTGATTCAGGTGCATCAATACATATGACAAGCAATCGTAAATTTTTTTTAGTAGTATGGAAAAATCATGCAGCAAAGTGTATATAGCTGATGGCAAGTCACAGAATGCAGTTGGCATTGGAAATGGGTACATAAATGCTAAATATAACAAAATATTTCTTCAAAACGTTTTTTATGTTCCTGACTTAAACGGTAGCCTACTGTCTGTAAAATAAATCGTCAGAAAAGGTTTTACATCAGCTTAAAAAATTTTTAATGTTTTATTCAGGATAAAAATAAACTTGTTGCTGATGGAATTTTAAAAGAAAACTTATATATTTTATGTGAGGAAATAAAAAATGAAACCTATGTGTCTGAATTTTGTTTTGAATGCGTACATTTATGGCACTGTCGGTTCGGTCATCGAAATATTGTTGATATAAAGAAATTGGAACACTTGAGCAATGGAATGCGTATGGAAAAATGTAATAGCAAAGATTTTTGTGACACTTGCGTAAAGTCTAAGTTGGTAAGAACCTCTTTTTCCAAAAGAAAGTTTATATCGGTCAAAAGAAGTGTTGAATATTATACATTCAGATGTGTGTGGACCTTTCCAGATTAAATCTAGAAGCATTAAGAGATATTTTTTATCATTTGTAGACGATTATTGTAGACAGCGTAGTAGCAATTTGCCACTTTTTCGACTGCTTGGATACTATTTTGCTACTTTTACAAAATGCACCTAAATTTGATACTTTTTGGAATTCTTGCCACTTTTTTGATACTTTTTACTAAATGAAGAGATACTTTAGACAATTTTCCTTACGCATTGAACTAAGTGGTTTTTTTGCAAAATCAGTCTTCGCACTGCTTTACAAGCAAAATGTATAAAGTTTTTAATGCATTTTTTTAGGGTGATTAAGATATGTTTAACACGAGAAAAGTAAAGAAATATTTTTAATTTCGGCCATTTCCAGATAACGGTACATTTGAGTTTTTTCGATGTATACTTCCCAGAGTCAAAACATGTCTCGATTAAAGTGATCTATATATTATTTGAAAAGCTTCAAAATTACGCATCGAATAGCGGATAATTGGCTTTGATCGGATAAAAAATTACTGAGTTATTGTTGGTCAAATTTAACAAAATTTCTTGTTTCTTCGGAAGCTGTACCACAAATAATATCAAAATCCATAGTTGTAAACTTCTATTGAATAGTCTATTCGATTTTAAAAAAATTAAGCTATAATGGACCGAAAGTGGATAAAAACTAAAAATAGTATAATAAAAAAATAAAACACATATATTTAAATTTACTAAAAATACACTATTTAAAAAAAATCAAAATAAAACAAAACTATTAAATGAAAGATTTGCTAGTAAAATGAAATGCTAGTGTTTTCGTTTTTTTTCTTCTAGCATTTTTATTTTTTATCCGATTTCACTCCATTATTGCTTAAAATGTTTAAAATCGAATAGACTATTCAATAAAGGTATTTAGCCATGAGTTTTTTTATTTCTGGTACAAAACAGCTCCGAATATACAACACTTGGTGAAAAGCGATAATTATAAAAAAAAATTAAAGTCGATTCCCTATAACTAAAGCATTTTTATCCGATCAAAGTCAATTATTCACTATTCGACGCGTCATTTTGTATCCTTTCAAACAATAGCATTTTAATTAAACCAGTCTTGGAATGTGGATAGCGCTTTACCGAGAAGTATACATCGAAAACGCAAACGTACCGTTATATAGACAATGGCCGAAATGAAAAAAAAAATTATTTTATTTTTCTCCTTTTTAGCATATCATAGTTACCTTAATATAAAAATTTTTAAAGCAGTGTTATGTATTACGCATTCTACAGTGGCTAAACTACATAGCTTTAGTACCAACTTTTTCTTTATTTTCGCTGCTTTCTTTCAGGTGCTGAATTGTCTCCTTTTATGTTCTTTCCATAGTTAAGCGCTGTACAGACGGTTGTAAGATCTTACAATATTGTCAGATCTGCCAATGTGCTGACGATGTACTGACAATAAAAAATTTTCAGTACAAGGTATATTGTTAGTTCACACGGCTGTATCAAAGTTGTTAGAAAAGCTTGCAATTTATTGGCAGACAGTTGTCTGACAATAAATTTATCTAACAATATTGTCAGTAAAGAAATTGGCAGTTCACACGATTGTCAGATGCAAAAATTGTCAGATCTGTTGTTTGGCGCCGCCAGACGCATATCATTTAACAGAAATTATCAATTATTTATCATCTGTGCTTCTGTTAACTTTAAAAAGTAAAAATATAAGTTATTATTAAACATAAAGAAGCAATTTTAACTATTTTAGCTGCATATTTTTTCTTATTTTAATTTTTCCCTAAAAAATATGTGTGCAGTGCTGCCAATATAAAATGACAATGACGCCATTGTCAGATGCAGACAATGACGCCATTGTCAGATGCAGAAACTTCACACATCTGACAATTAAAAAATGTCTGACAATTGTCTACCAATAATCTGACAATGGTAACGCGATGTGTTCACACGATTGTGAGATGTCTGAAAATTTTTTGGTAGTATTAAAATCGACTGACAATGCTTTTTCTGCCAACGTTGTCAGATAAAAATTTTCAGTTCAGACGATTGTAAGAATTTTTTAGCACATTTTACTTACAATAGTGTAAGAACTGACAATCGTCTGTACATAGCTTTGGTCTCATTGACTGCCAGTTTTTATAAAATAAAACGAAAATTTCATGTGAGAATTTATGTTTAAAACAACAATAATATACGATAGTTTGTTTTTGTTGGCAATATAATTTCTCACAAAAAATTTAGTTTTATTTTACAAAAATTACTCACGCAATTTTGAATTTGATTATTTTTTTTTTCAAATTTGATTACTCGTGATCAGATATTCTTTACCATAAGATTTAATTTTAACTCTTTCCGCTTCAGATAGAGATTTTCGCCGACCCCCATTTAAATTACAAATTGTTTTATCGGCTTACAAAGATCAAAAATTTATTTAAAAAAAAACTAAAAAAAAACTAACTATTCTGATTGGGCACTGCTCTTGGACAAATTTTGTTTTGCAGCAATTATATGATAATGGTACAATATTTCCGTTAAATTTTTTGCACAGATTTCTCGTAGTGCTTGTTATTTATTAATAATTCCAATTTTATTAGTAGTTTGAGTAATAGTTTTTGATAGAACTGCCAAAAAGTATTGCTAAAATGTCAAATCTAATCAGATGAGCGGCAGTGTATGTTTGCTAACCTTTATTTTTAAAAATTAAATAACTTTTTTTCATATATTTCTTGTTATTAAAGTTGCCCCTTTTTTTCTCAGAAATCCCCTTTTTGTGTCCCTTTTATTTTCAAAATCCCCTTTTTGAAAAATTTCAACAGCAACGCTGATTGTAGATATACAAAAATATATGTACTAGAAAGAAAGAATGAAGTATTTTCCAAATTTAAAGAATTTATTACCTGAGGTCTACACGTAACATAATATGTAAGATGAGATTGTCAAATTCAATCGCAGAGAGAATTATGTTACGTGTAGACTTCAAATTAGTGTTATCTCAATGTTATAGGAATTTTTATGAGAGCGTTGTTATAAGAATTCTTATAACAACAATCTTATGAGATGAACTGTCTAAAACCACATGTACATGAAAATAAAATAGTGTGCATGTGTGAGTGTTTATAAAAATAAATGAAAAGTGATATTTTTGATAAAATCTCTGTGTTAAATAAATGAATAAATGTGTTTAATTGATTCATAAATTTAAATTTGTGTGAAAAATTAAAAATAAAATAGCTAATTATGCAAAAGTAGTACATGTTAACTCGATGAGCATTTGCATAAAATGAAATCTTATCGGAAAAGTTAAATTACGTTTTCCCCTAATGTGAGATTAAGAGAAAATTCGACATTTTGTTTTTAGTATTCTGCCAACGTTTTTTCTCATGTATCTCAAAGTTAATGTCTCGTGAAGACGCTGTGTTAGAGTAGTAGAGAATTTTACTAATAAGAAAGTCAAGATATTGCGCTGCGATAATGGAGGTGAATATGATAACCATGATATGAAAACCTTCTTAAAGATGTCTGGTATTATCTTACAATCTACTGTTCCTTACTGCCCGGAGCAAAATGGCGTTGCTGAGCGCAAGAATCGAACATTAGTCGAAATCGTGCGTGCTATGCTAAAAGGGTCAAATCTTCCAAAGAATTTATGGGCTGAATGCGTAATGGCAGCTAATTATATTCAAAGCCGCTTACTTAGTAAAACTCCGTATGAGCTTTGGTATGACAGAAAACCAAATTTAAGCCATATTAGAGTGTATGGAAGCATAGCATTTGTTCAGATTCCAAAGTGCACACGTCAAGAACTTGATGATGTATCTACGGAAGATATACTGGTAGGTTATGAAGAAAATGTAAAAGGTTATGGAATATTGATAAAAGATACTAATAAAATAATAATAAGTAGAGGTCAAATTCGACGAAAAGTTTCTGCCTTCTCAAGAAATCAAATTTGTTATTAAGGATGATTGTATCTCAATTGACATATCTAAAAACGCAATTAACTCGGAAGAAAATGAAAATGATCAAACACAGCAAAATATTCAAGAAGTTGTACAACAAATCGAAGACAGTAACACTGAACAAATACAAGTGCGTCATTCTCAAAATGACCAAGAAGAAATTTTACAAGAAGTTTTACCCTAGAATCGTGGAGTGAAATATTGAAAATGAAAGGCTCTGATCGTGAACATTGGTTAAATGCTGCTAGTGATGAGTAGCAGTCTTTGGTAAAGAATTAACAAAGTTACCAGAAGGAAATAAAGTAGTTGGATGCAAATGGGGGTTTCAACTTAAAAGTGATAGCTTTAATAAATCAAAGTTTAAAGCTCGCTTAGTAGCTAAGGGCTACACTCAGATATTTGGAGAAGATTACGATGAAACATTTTCTCCGGTAGGTAAATTTGTAACATTAAGAGCATTATTGGCTGTAAATGCTGTCAAAAAGTATGTAGTAAAGCACTTTGATTTTAAATCAGCATTTTTAAATGGAATAATAAAAGAGGAAATTTATATGGAGCAACCCCAAGGATTCGTTCAAAAGGGTACAGAAAATTTAGTTTGCAGGTTAGAAAAATCAATTTATGGTTTAAAGCAAGCTGCTAAATCTTGGTATGATACACTAACGGATGTAATGAATAAAATTGGATTTACCAGAAGTAAAGCAGATAACTTTTTGTATACAAAGAAAATTAACACAAATGTTGTGTATGCACTTATTTATGTAGATGACATACTGATTTGTAGTAGATATAAAGATTTAATCATATATGTTTATATAGAATTAAATAAATATTTCGAAATCCAGATACTAGTAATACCATATTTTTTATTAATATTTTTCAATACTATTTTATTTGTTCTAAATTACATACTTTTTTTGTCTATGTGTTAGCTATCTTATGCTCTTCTTTAGCTACTCGCGCGTTACTTTCTCGACTAAATCTATTAGTATAAATGAGTATAACAATTAGGAGCGATCCAAATGCGGCACTGCAAACATGGTCCGGATTCTCGCTAAACAAAGAGTTGGCTTAAACATTTGCCATATAAATTCTCAAAGTTTAGCATCAAAAATTGACGAATTCCGGTATATATTCGAAAACTCAAATATAGATATTGTATGTATGTATGTATATCAGAAACTTGGTTTAAGTCATGTAACACCAGTGCGTCTGTTTCCTTGATTGGCTACAATTTAGTAAAAATTGACAGAAGTAAACATGGGAGTGGAGTCGCTGTTTATATCAGAAAAGGTATTTTATATAATATTAAATGCAGTTCCAATGATAAAAATTTAAATGACATTGCAATTCATAGCAATGGCATGGTTGAATATGTCTTCATAGAGGTAAAATCCGAAGGAGGAAAATTATTGTTAGGTAGTTTGTATAGGCCAAATAATTATATAGCGATGGAATCATTTTGCGCTACTTTACCTGACCTTTACACATGCAAGTGCAAGTTCGAAAAACTCAATACACTCAAACTTTTCTACTAACACACTTTTGGTTCAGCTATGAGAAAGACAGAGAAACGAATACAAATTGCTTTTTCGTTGATAATACGTACACAGAACTTGCATGCAAGTACTTACATGCTAACTATCGGTTTTTTATAATGATGTTATTTTTGTTGGTGATTTTAACTCAAATCTACTGCATGATAATAATTTATCTGAAATGATAACCTCGCTGGGACTTTTACCTATAAATACGTGCATGCCTACACATTTCACGTCAACCAGTAGTACATTAATAGATATTATATATGTCAGCAGTTTGAGGAATGTATTATTATATGACCAGTTGTCGATCCTTGTTTTTCGAAACATGATCATTTATTCATGAGTTATGATTTCCAAATGCAAATACCATCTTACTCAATCACCTACCCAGATTTTGAAAATATAAACTACAATATCCTAGAACATGAACTGATTGGAGTGAAATATTCTATATGAGCTCTGCGGAAAACCAAATAGCGTTCCTTGAATCAAATATTACATGCTTGTTTAATCAATCCGTCCCACTTAGAACAAAAACTATACGTCAAACAAAAAGACCGTGGTTTTCGCCTAGAATTGGTCAAATGATTAGGGAACGAGACCTTGAATACTCGCGTTGGAAGCGGTTTAAAACCATTGACCTTAAAAATGCTTATTGTATCTTAAGGAAAAATGTACATAAAATCATTAAACAACAGAAAAGCAAATTTTATACTGAGAAATTCTCCACAACTGTAGGTTCCAAGAAAACATGGAAAACTATAAAAGAAATTGGTATAGGCAAATTTAAAAGCAATGAAACTTGCTGTTTTGATCCTGATGAGCTCAACAAAAAATTTCTAAGTGCAACTATAGTAGAAGCTGACCTTAATTATTACAATGGC
The DNA here is from genome assembly GCA_956483635.1 of Panzeria rudis. Lineage (NCBI taxonomy): Eukaryota > Metazoa > Arthropoda > Insecta > Diptera > Tachinidae > Panzeria > Panzeria rudis. Next base: position 85,681,976 of record OY101449.1, read on the forward strand.
AACAGTCGAGATTCCTCTTACAACTTTTCCCTTGATTGTGTAAGCGAATATGAAGTTCTTTTAAGCTGTATGACTATCAATTCAAACGCTGTTGGTACAGATAACATTCACCCTAAATTTTTCAAAATTCTACTGCCGAAACTGGTGCCTTTTGTAACGCATATAATTAACACAATAATTACTACTAGCTGTTATCCCTTGAACTGGAAAAATGCTAAGATTATACCTGTTCCTAAAACCAGTACAGAATTTAGACCTATTGCGATTTTACCTTTTATGTCCAAAATATTCGAAAGGGTTGTTCACAACCAAATAACACGTTTTGTAAATGATCACAATTTGCTGAGTGAGCAGCAGTCTGGTTTTCGCAGTAAACATAGTTGTATCACTACATTAGTGGATGTTGCAGAAGACATAAGAAAATCAATTGATGAACGGAAATCAAATTTCTTAGTACTCCTAGATCATTCGAAAGCCTTCGATACAATTGATCACAAAATTTTATGTTATAAGTTAAAAAACATGTTTATGTCCACAACAGCTACACAGTTGATATCAACATACCTATCAAGTAGGTCGCAGTTTGTTCAAAATGGCAACCTAAAGTCCAATCCTCTACAAGTTAGTAGAGGAGTACCTCAAGGTTCAATCCTTGGACCTTTGCTATTCTCGTTCTATATTAATGATCTGCCGAAACAACTTCGTCACTGTAAAGTAAGACTGTACGCTGATGATGTTCAGATTTATATAGCGTGTGATTCATCGGAAATTGAACAATGCACCATAATATTGAATGCCGAACTCCAGCGTATCTATTGTTGGGCTAATGCTAATGGTCTTAGTATCAATCCAAATAAATCCAAATACCTGCTTATTCAAAAGCGACCAACAAATTACATAATACCCGAACTTTTTATTAACAGCATTCGTTTGGTAGATTCAGCAAAAAATCTTGGCATCAATAAAAATCTATCTTGGTCCAATCACATTAATTACGCTTGTGGCCGTACATATTCCATGCTTAGAAGTCTTTGGTCCACGCAATGTTGCACAACCATCAGAATAAAAACCCTTCTTGCTAAAACCAGCAACCGAAAACTTAACATAGTATACAAAAGATTTGCGTCTACAACACCTTTCGCGTTAAAAGTATTTGGTATTCAATTTGAAGACATATTGAACACTAGGGTGCTCATATTTTTACACAAAATCGTATATTCACAGCAACCACTTCATCTTTATAGTAGGTTAAGCTTCTCGAGATCTGATCGGGGTAGGAGACTCATTTTGTTTAAATACCAAAGCTTGGTCTCTGATTGACAATTTTATATTAATGCAATCCGTCTTTGGAATTCTCTCCCTTGTAACTTCCAATTAGAAAGTAACGCACAGAGACTTAAGATGGAATTATTTTACTATTTATCAAGATAATTTTATATTTTTTAGATTTTATAATTTTTAAATATACAGGGTGGCTGATGAAAGCCGCTACCAAAAAAAAAATTGAATAACTTTTTTTCTATTTAATGAATCTGGTTAATTTTTTTTTTTTATTTTGCAGATTGACTTTTACATTTAACAATAATGGATAACTGGGACACTGAAACAAGAATTTGGATTGTCCGCCGCTATCACGCACTGGAGTCCGTAGTTTCGGTTCAAAGAAAGTATAGGCGCACATTTGGCGGCAATCCTCCGAGCAGATGGACCATAATGAGACTTGTAAACAATTTTGCCGAGCATGGGACAGTCAACAGAAGACCTTACCATCGAAACCCTTCAGTTCGAACGGAGGAAACAATCACTGCTGTAGCTGCTGCCATACAAAACAATCCACTTGTTTCGACAAGAAGCTTATCTGCTCAAATGGGTATAAGCAGACAGTCATTACAGTCAATTATGCACAAAGATTTGGACTTATTCCCATATAAAATTCAAATGGCCAACAAACTGAACGCTGCAGACTTGCCGATTCGCTTGGAATTTTGCCAGAAGATGCTTCAAATGGTGGAAGAGGATGGAAACATGTTGAACTGTCTTTTCATGTCTGACGAGGCCCATTTCGATTTAAACGGCAACATAAACAAACAAAATTGTCGAATATGGAGTGCTTCCAACCCACAGATACTCCATGAGACGGAATTGCATCCACTTCGTGTCACAGTGTGGTGTGCAGTTTCATCACGCTGCATTGTCGGGCCCTACTTCTTCGAAGAAAACGGTCACACCGTTACGGTTACTGGATACCGTTACTTGAGCATGTTGAGAGAGTTTTTCTATCCAGAATTACGCCGAATGAGAATTTCTTTCAACTCTGTGTGGTTTCAGCAAGATGGTGCAGCTCCACACATAGCCCAACCTGTTATGACAGAATTGCGACGAAAATTTCCCAATAAGCTGATATCCAGAAACTCCACATTCCGTTGGCCACCCAGGTCGCCTGACCTTACTGCACCTGACTTTTTCTTGTGGGGTTATTGCAAACAGGAAGTCTACAAAGCAAAACCAACAAATTTGAATGAACTAAGGCAATCCATTCGAGAAACAATTACGGCTATTCCTGTCTCAACTCTCCAAGCAGTAATGAACAACTTTTTGGTAAGATGCCGCACATGCATCAACGAGCAGGGGGGGGGGGGGGGGGGTGCATTTAAATTCCATTATTTTTAAAACTAATTAACCTATATTTAATAAAATTGAATGAGCTTTAACATGAATAAAAGACAAATGAATTCCATACACTGAAAAAAAAAATTATTTGAGTTTCTTAATGTAGCAAAATTCATCAGCCACCCTGTATGTTTTCATTAATTTATTTCTTTGCTTATTATAACTGTTTTTTTGTTGTTTATTATAACTATTCATTTTTTGTAAACTATCTTTCATATGTATGTTATATTAATATGATTTATTTTAACTTTTTAACTTTCAAAAATTGTCCGTAACTAAGCATTCTATATTGTAATATGAGACTTTAAGTCTTGTGTATAGAATTGTAATAAATAAATAAATACAAAATACAAATACAAAGATTTGGGTATTGTTTCGTCATATTTAGGAATTCAAATTGAGAGAAACAACGAAGGAGCTTTTTTAATTCACCAGAGGGAGAAATCCAAAAACTTATAAAAGAAAGTCAATTAGAAGATGCAAGACCAAGTTATATTCCGAAGGATCCAGAGTTTGTTAAAATAGTAAATGAAGAAAACCTACTACCAAATAATAAAAGCTACAGATCAATAATTGGAATGTTACTACATATTTATATTACATCAAGACCAGATGTAGCTCTTGCCGTTTCTATATTATGCAGAAGAGTAGATAGTCCTCGACAGTGTGACTGGGAAGCTGCAAAGAAAGTTATTCGTTATCTACAAACAACAATAGATATTAAACTAATTTTAAAGGCAAATTCTAATTTAAACATTGAATGTTTTACAGATGCAAATTGGGCAGGCGATGGAGATCGTAAATCAACAAGTGGATATATATTTTTATTAGGCTGCAATACCATATCATGGTCATCAAAGAAGCAATCAACTATAGCTTTATCTTCGACCGAAGCCGAGTTTATTGCTGCGTCATATGCTGGTCAAGAACTTCTATGGCTTTTACAATTAATGAATGATATGGATATTTCTAATGCTAAAACCATTCCAATGTACGAAGATAATCAAAGTTGTATCAAGATTATCACCTCAGCAAAATTCAGTTCCAGAACAAAGCACATAGATGTTAAATATTACCATATCAAAAACTTGCAAGAGGATGGAATAATTGATCTAAAATATTGTCCTACAAAACAACAATTAGCAGATTTTATTACCAAGCCTTTACCACTGCCAACATTTAGAAGTCTTACCTTCAGAATATTATGTTGAGGGGGAGTGTTGGATATCAACAAAATATATACTTGATATATAAAACACTTTAGTTTAGTACTAATTGAAATATTTATAATTGTTTTAGAGAAAATATTTTTTCAATAAAATTTTCATTACTTTTGTACTGTTGATTATTAAATAGCTCCAATAAAAATGAATGTGTTCTAAGACATTATACAAACGTATCTAAAATTCTCATCAGATTGGCGGCTTAATCTTAACAACCAGATATCTTTTTTTTTTATTTATCAACTGTTTATTAATAAATACTGAATTTGATATGGTCTGATTTGGATTTTTAAAATCCTGAATTTGATGTAGAAAAGTCCGAATTTGATTTTGAAGAGCATGAATTTGATATGAAAAAATCTGAATTTGACTTTTAAAATTCTGGATTTGATATGGGGAAAAGTCCGGATAAGAACCTATACATATAATCAATTTGGATTTAAAAAAAAGTTTTCAGTTAAAATCTACTAGATGTTGCTCGGATGTAAATGCGATGTAAATGCGAGTAAGGTGTAGTATAAAGAAGTTGCTCTTTCGCTGCTTTGGTGAACCTAAAATAGATTGAGTGCTTGAGTCATAATAATTCTCGCCCTCAAATATTACTCTACATTTTTAACAGTCATAAATTCAATACATACATAAATAAGTATAAGACTAACTAGATCAAAGGGTAAACTGGGAACGCTGATAGCTATATTGCAAGTGTTTGGGAACGCTTTACGCCTAAAATGGCGCATACTCTATTTTCAATCAAAACACAAAGTTTAATTTCGAGATCCATCTTTTTTTTATAGATTCCACACAAACAGATACTCCAAAATTACTTATTCGCGCATCAAGATACACAAAACCGTTAAATTAGATTTTTCGGCATTTTTCAAATTATTTGCGCGTTACTTCCAATATTTTTTTTCTTCTTATTAATAAAGGTGTATGTTGATTATTATGTGCCACTATACGTGCTGTTCTTATTAGTCATATAAAATTGTTGCATAGATCATATTGGTTTTTTTTAATGGCGCCAGTTTACATACTCACTTTCATATTTTGTATGTACAGTGGACGTCCAATAGTACGTATTTTCGTTTCCACGAATTTCCAATACATAGTACGAAAGGCAAATTTTTTTCATTGGCTGTTCTATAGTACGAATAAAAACAAATTTTTTCTATTCGATTATATGAATAACTGGATTTTTTTAAAGAATACGTTTGTTTTTCTATATATGAATGCAATTTTAGTTTTGCTTTGAAGTTTTTTACTTGGTTTTCCTGCAGTCAACTGCCGAATAGTCAGTTGGTATGAAATTTTGTAGTGATTATAAGTGTTCTACATTTGTTACATTCAATATGTTTAAAGTAAATGAAATAAAAAAGGTAATATTTATTTATTTATTTTTTGTTTAAATAAAAAACCAAATTTAAATTAAACTATCTGCATGTGTTTTATTTTGCGGAGGAAAAAACCGTAGTCCAATAATACGAATTTTCCAACATTAAGAAAAGGTTTGGTATTATATAATTCATACTATTGGACATCCACTGTACTATATATCAAATTGGCAAAATAGTTAACAGCAACAACAAACGCCTACATATATTCTAGGGTATTCAATTCATCAGGTTTTTGTTTTAATCGGTTAATCGCTCGATTAATTAATCGAGGTTTTGCCTTAATCGGTTATTAATCGGATAGTTTTTGATAACTTGGTTAGCCGATTAATACACAATTTCAATAAATTATTTAATTTAAATTACTAAAAATACATAATTGTTTATTATTTTGAGATTTCACTACTATAAAAACAATAACATAACGAGCACAGTAATTCTTGAACTAAGTCCGAAGAAAAGATTTCATAAATACTATATGTAGTGATTAAAAAACAAGTGATATCCTTTTATTAATTAGTTCAATAGTTTAAAGTTATTTTCTAAAATAATCTTTTAAGAAAAGTTTGGTTCAAATGTTTAGGACTTAAGCGATTCCTTTCCGTAGTTTTAGTAAAATCTGACATAGAAGAAATCCTTTCATTTCTCGTAGATGTTGTAGAAAACTAAAACAATCCATAATAATAGATTATTATTCAACTTCTGTGTCCTTTTTGTGCTTTTCTCTAAACATATATAAAACCTTTCATTGATTTTTTGCAGTTCTTAACACCTCTAATAGTTACTGCTAATTATGTTAGCAGACTCTGCATTAGTGTTGATAGCTTCATCCATTGTCACTTCATCACAAGACTCATATTGGCAAAGTTCAACAAAAAAATTTTAGTGTCCGACCAATCGGCCAATAATCGGTATTCGGCATTAATTTCGCCGAATTATTTTGGTCAAATATCCCCACCGATTTTGGAAAAAAAAATTATGGGACCTAACTGCAAGCAAACCCTTTAAAACTAATAAAGAATTTTGAAAATCTGTTGACAAATGACAGAGTTATGAGTAGGGGGAGGTTTTGACCCATTGTATCCCTCCCTGTCCAAAATACGGGAAACAAATACAGCCTATATTAATTATCGGACAAATATCTATATGTGTACCAAATGTCATTTAAATTGGTTAAGCCGTTTAGGCGTGATGCCGTAACAAATGACAGTTATGCGTAGGGGGAGGTTTTGACCCATTTTATACTCTCCCGGTCCAAAATCCGGGGAGCCAAATATCTATCTGTTCAGCCGGTTAGGCGTGATGCCGTAACAAAAATCTGCAAACAAACACCTCATTTTTATATAATATATAGATATATATGGACTATTTTTTCAGTTTAATAAACAACTAATGATCTTATAAATATCAAAGTTACTACTTGTTGTGAGTTTAATAAGTAAAGGCCGGCTTCGGTTGGGCCGAATTTTGTAAAATTGGCATCGGCCTAAAATATTGGCTTCGGTCGGACACTAAAAATTTTATTTCCAAATTCTTTAGTTTCTGCTTTTGTACTGTATTTAAAAAAACGGTTACTAGAAGGAAATATTCCTGAATGGATGAATAAAATAAGTGTATTTAAAATTCAAGCTCGTCTCTCATTAAATCTAGTCCTTAAAATTTTAATTAAATCGTTTGCAATAGTATTGACTTTCATAAAATTATTAATAAAAAATTTTATAATTCCGCCCAAGGTCAACTACAGTAGCAGAATCTTTATTGTTATAAAGGTTTGTATGAGAAATACTTTCACAACACATAATTAATGTGTTCACATACTTAAAAAAAATAAAACTTTGTTTGATCGGTTAACTGATTAATCGAGGGAAATTAACCGGTTTAGGCTGAGTCTTTTACGTAGAGATTAAATTAAAATTAATCTTTGAATGTTGGTTTTCACTAGTCGATTATCTAATTTTTGGCTCGATTATCGATGGCAACCGAACTTTACTTGCGTTGCCAGTTGCTAAAAATCATATTACGGATGGCAACTGAAAGCTTTCAATTTCAGTTTCTTTTTAGTGCTTTTCTGGCAACCAAAAATTTTCAGTTGCCGACTGGCAACGCAACTGAAGATCGGTTGCCATCGATAATCGAGTCTATCGAGCCATTTGTTTGCTAATATTTAAACTACCAAAATTGGAGGTTTAATTCTAAAGATTTTCTTAGACGATGAAATTTTCCATAGAAAAATTTCTTAGATTCTGATGTAATTTTCTTTATCCATTTTAATGTTATTTCTTAATATTTTATTTTTATTTTACAATTTTTTCTTGATAATTTAATTTAAAATAGCAAATCAATTTTTTTCTTCTTGACTATAATTTCGTACACACAACACAAAAACGCATTATTGTATTCTTCTTGTTAGCGATGTACTCATTTTTTTGATGACATTTTGTGAAATTTACTAGATAGTCATATTAATGAGAAAAAAAAAACAAATACTGTCATTTTGTATGGCAATGCTAAAAAGTTTAAGCTAGAACTGAAAAACGTTAAAGTAGATTAAAGTTAGATTTTACTTATTTTAAGATTAACTAATCAAGTTATTCCGCTTTGTTCTTTAAACCGAGTCGATTTTAAAACGAATTATTTTTCAAAACCGAACAATTTTTAATTTGGTGTTCCGTAAATTGTTCGATTTACTTTAGTAGAAGTTGAGTACAAAAAAAATTGTATATGTTAGAAATATATAGAAAACATCATAAAGCATGTTATATGCAGATACAGGGGGAAAATAATCAGAAAATAGAAATAATAAAGAAAAATTTGTTGTGTGCTTTTTTTACCATTCGGAAAGAAATGTTTAAGGAAAAACGGCATTCGATTTTCCTTCGAGCAGGTTTGTTTACTCGATTTTAAAACGGATAAAAACATGTGAATTCGGTTTAGGGAACACCAAAAATTTTAATTCGTTTTGAAAACGAGAAATTTGCTCGAATTCGGTTTACAGAACAGGGCCGATTAATTGTCTTTTGATCTACAAGTGAAAGACTGTCGTAAGCGTGGTACGGAGTTCTAAGAAAATTCACATTCCCATAAGAAGTGTGTCTAAAACAACTTACGGAAATTCACGTTGGTAAATTTCTTAAAGAAATTTCCGTTTGCTAGTACGGAGTTCCAAAAGAAAAGTACACGGAATCTTTGGCCTTTATTGTCTATTACAGGGATGTTCCAACTATAACTTTTCGTGTTTTTGTGTGTTAAATTAAAAAATAAAGGAATTTGTGTGTATGCAAATGTGAATTTCCGTACCACGCTTTAACCATTAATCGAGAATAGCCAATTTTAAATTAATCGAGCCGTTTGAATACCCTAATACATATGCACAAAGATACCAGAGGGCGAAGCCGATGTAAAATGGTGGTCAGCGGCGGCTAATAGCCTTGTTTACGTACATACAAGGCATATTTATAACGGGTATACTCGGCCCAAATATAAATAAATTTGTCTTGCTAGACGGTTTACTGCCTTATTTATAAAAATAATTTTCATAAAATGTTTTCTTAATACGTTTCAAAACTAAATTGAATATTTTTTAATGCGCATGTTAGTAAATACCCACTTTTTATAATGGCCCTTATTACGGTTGTCGTAGTCGAAATTAAACGACTCCAATGTAAAGCATATAGCAAGCGTTGCCACATTTTATCGATTTCGTCACGACTATGACAACCGTAATAAGGCTGAATAAAAAATCAGCTTAGCCATTGGCCGCGCTATCGGAGGCGGCTACGGGATTGTGAAAATCATCGGCGGCGGCTATTAACCGACCGTCTTCGGGCTCTGATAGATACGTGCACAAACAAATAATTAACAAGAGCGCTGTATCTGTATGTGTTTGCCGCACATATTTGTGAAAGTCAATACATGTATACATATACATAAATAACTTATCTTTTAAATATGAAAACAGCTGCTTTTTAGTTATTAATAAAATGTTCTCATTTTTTTCGTTTGTTTACACTTTTCCTTTAAAATATTCTCTGTTTAATTCAAAATGTATTAATAGAAAGTGGTAAAAAAAACAAATTCATTTTGTTGTTGGGAAAGTTTAAATTTAATGTCAAAGACAGCTGATGCCAAAAACGTGATAGTTTTTAATAAGAATTGAAGAAATTCACTCAACACACATTCATACATATGAATATGTAATTTACATACAATCGAAACTCTTTTTTTTTTTTTTTGTTATAATAAATCGATTTTTCGCAATGGAATTTACTTCTGCAATTTTGCACTGAAATTGATTATTTGTTTTTAAAATAGATTTTTTTTAAATAATTTCAAAATATGAAAAAAGCTCTTTTTTAATCTTCACGATAAATTCAATACCGTCGAGAAAAGTTCTTTATTTTGTATATCATCGATGAAACGCGGACGTTAACACAAAAAACTTCACTTTAGTAGAAATGAATGAAATCTTATAAAGTGTCAAAAATAGGTAAATATTCCACTTTATATCTTTTTAGTTATTCCGCCTCAACTTTTTGATTGATGCTCTTGTAACGTCATCAATAGAGTGACAAAACACTCCTCAATGTATGTGTAACGAACCCAATATTCCAGTTCTATTCATCATTTAAGCTAATTTCATGCCAAGTTTTTATTCGTCATATGAGTAGTCCATTTGCAAACACCGCTATGTTAATATATCGAAATTTGTAGAAAATCGATTAAAACTTCAAACAACAAATAAAATGGCGGCTTTTAGCGAATTTTTATTATTTTTTTAACTTAGTGGTGTTTGCAAATGAACTACTCATATGCTCGTAAGTCTTTTATATTTGCTCGATGGAATGCAATAAACTCAATTTCTACTATTATTTTGACTGACACTGTATGTATGTAGAAATAATCTTACGCCCTTTTCCACAGTGTACAGTTAAAAGTTAACGTATATTTTATTGGAGATTTTTGTATACCGAATTTGCCGTTAAAGACCACTTTTAATCACATTGTGAAAAGAGCCGTTTATAAAATAAATGACTTTTCAGTTCTGTTAAGTTTTTAAAATGTCAATAGCAGTGAGTACTAAAAAGCTTCGGCAAGTTTCGGATTCGTCCGAATAGTCGGCCTTTTTGCCGAATATTAGGTTCGGTTCGGGTTCGGCCTCAAAAAACTGGTTTCGGTCGGACCCTACAAGAAATGCGATGTTTTCTTACACTTTTAGTTTTTCATATAAATGATGAAAAGAACTACGGCGTAACGTGTTTTCCCATATAAATTGACATTTCAGTTGAGTAAAGAAAAATAAAAGGAAACATTTTAATAAAGTAATGAGAAATTTGTCGCTTCTGTCGTCGTTGTTATTATGGAGAGAACTCTGAATGATATTCGGCCGATGTTACAGTGTTGTTCTGTTTCATCACTAAATTCGTAGGAAACAAGGCTCTAGAACATTACTATTATCGCTTTAGTTATATGCATATTCACGTTTTTTCCTCTTAAATTATGCAAAATGTTCTCAATGCAGAGAAATGAAGATACTTATAGCTGTTTTACACTATCTCACAAGCCGTTCGACTTCTATAGAAAATGCAACCCTGATCTAATGAGTTTATGGAAAGTTTTAAAAAAGCAATAACAACACATTATATCAGGGTAGCATTTTGTGCAGAAGTCGAACCGCTTGTATAATAGTCTAAAAACAGCTTTAGCAGCAGTACTGCCAAATGTAAGTAATGAAGTAAGTTTTAAAAAGGTATCTTTTCAAACAAAAGTTTATGAAACGTTCAGAAAAATTTACTGTTTTATTTATTGCTAGCTATACTCACCGTGCTTAGCTACCCCATTGTTGTGCAGATATAGAAAAATTAATTAACTCATTTAAAAATAACCATAAAATTGGTTCGTTTTTTGCCGATCTTTTTTGTTTTGGCGAATTTTGCGTTTTAGCTATTTTTGCATTTTGCCGATTTTTCGTTTTGACTTTTTTAATTCTGGAATTTTTTAGTTTTCGAGTTTTTTTTAAATTTCAAGAGTTTGCCTATTACGGTTTCCAAGATACAGCAAACTGTTTAATCTAAATACATTACATTAAATATTCTACAGACTACACCAATTAACACTAACTTTGAAAATTTCGAGAGTCTATATAAGTGTCTGTGTATTACATTAGTATTTCAACATGTTTCGTTGCTCGCTTTAGAACACCCTTTAATCTTTAGCACTTAATTCTTACGGCTCTCGAGAAAACAGCCTGTGACAGACAGAAAGACAGACGCTCTGACGGACAGCGTATCGAAAACAATAAGATTAGTTTACACTTTTGGTGTACAGAGCCCTAAAAATAACCTTTTCCAAAAAGTAGCTTTTCAAAAAGTAACCATTTTCATAAGAGTACCATTTTCAAAAAGTACCCTTTCCAAAAAACATTTTTAAAAAAGTACTATTTCTTAAAACTACATTTTCAAAAAAGTAGGTTTTCGAAAAAGTACTTTTACTTTAAAATATAAACGGTTAACAAAAAAAAATTAAAATTTCCAAAAAAAACTACAAAGCACCTATCCACTCATTTTTTTATCTTATTATGACCGCTTTTTATATTATTTTTATGTTAATTTTATATCTACCTTACCTTAGATTCGGAGATATAAGAACACCGAGTTTACCCGTTTTTACCCCTTTTAGTCCCGTTAGAATTTAAGTTTTCAAAAATTCGTTCTTAGAGAATATATACCAACATATGCATTCAGTATTTGTATCAAAGTGCATAAGAAATAGTTGTATGGAAAAATGTACCAAAAAGGGCTACCAATTTTACCCATTATATATTCAAATTTGAAAAAATACAAAACTGTTTTTGAGGGCTTTTTAAGGAGAGAAGAATGAATTTCAAGTTTCTAACTTTATTACTTTAGGAGATAAACTGCTAACTTTATTACTTTAGGAGATAAACTGTTAACCAAAATTATATTTTCACCTTTTTTCGGCCCCTAAATGTACAGATTTTTAAAAAAGTTTCAGACACCTGTCCGCTTATTTTTCTATCTTATTATGATGCTTTTAGAATTTTATGTCTACCTTACTTAGATTCGAAGATATAAGGTTACCGATTTTACCCCTTTTAATCCCCTTAGAATTAAAATTTTCAAAAATCCTTTCTTAGTGAAAATATACAAACATATTCATTCACTATGTATATTAATTTGCATAAAAAATAGTTGTATGGAAAAAAGTACCAAAAAGAGCAACCATTTTTACCCTTTATATATTCGAATTACAAAAAAGTACCAAAACATGTTTGAGGGCTTCGTAAGGATAAAATAATGCATTTTAAATTTAATTTCTATAAACGGTTAACAAATAAGTACCAAAATTCCTCTTTCGGCCCCTAAATGTACAAATTTGAAAAAAGTATCAAACACCCGTCTGCTTATTTTTTGATCTTATTATGCTGTTTTTGAAATTTTATGTCTACTTTAATTAGATCCGGAGATATAAGGTTACCAAATTTACCCGTGTTTACCCCCTTAGCGTTTGAACTTCCCAAAACCCCGTCTTAGTGGATCTATACATCCTGAGGGGAGCCCACATACGAAATTTCAACTTTCTAGCTTTAGTGGTTTGGGCTGGACGATGATAAATCAGTCAGTCACTCAATAACGTTACTCTTTTATTTATAAAGATTTATCAGCAATTAGCTAAATATTCCAAAATTTTCAAGGTACAAAAATAATACAAACATTTTTAAATAGTACAGTTTTTGTACTGTAGTACAGAAAGTGGCAACGCTGGTCTCAATGGATGAACGTTTGAAAACAATACTAATTTGAAAGAAAAGGTGTTTGTTGAGAAATGAGTTTGTTCTCAAACTGATTGTCAAACGTTTTTGAAATGTGGATTGTAAATATGTATCGTCACCACAAATGCAAATCGCCTTATCTAACAAAATATTAAAAATTAAAAATTTAATTTTTATTGTATCTTGTTTATTAATTCCAAATACATACATCTCTATACAGCGTTTCAGACTCTTCCGACCATAAATTTAACATAATAGCCCTATATACAAGAGTGATGATTTATTAAATGCAAAAAGACTAACTAGCTGGTTTGGCAGAAGAAAAATATAAGACCGGTAACTTATATATTCGGTTTGTATATGAATTTTTTGCGTCAGAACAGGGCTTTACAGATTTTTTACATTAAGATTAGCGCCGATTTCACCAGATAAACCTATTAGGATAGCAAATCGTTACTTTAATTTAGAAAAAGCATATCTAACACATAAAACATTCTAAGTTTGAGACATAAAACCTAATAAAAAACAATATATGTATAAAAAAAACTTATGTATAGTTTTAGAACTCTGTATAAGAAATGTTAGAATAGATTCAGAATACATATTTCATAGCTCTTAAAATATATGTATGTACACACAGAAAAATTTCAATCTAAAATCGTCGAGAGCCAGGTTAATTTAACATTTTCGGTAGTCATTTTGCTTCATAGGCGTTTCATGTTGATTCAACATGATTAACAATAACCTTGAAGGAACATTTATCGTTTTAAATTAACTATATTTCATGTTGATTTAATGTTGCAGTAAAGTTAAATCAAAATGAATTTGATACTGAAATAATACGAAAAATCAATTTGAGTCAAAGTTATATCGAGTTGAAACAACGTGAATTTGATATTGGAACAACATCAATAATCATGTTGAATCAAAGTTATTTCAAGTTGAAATAACAACGTTCATTTGATATTGAAACAACACTAAGAATCACGTTGAATTATAGTTAATCAAGCTGAAACAACATGACTTTAGTCCAGCTATTTTATTAACTATTTACATATGTACATGATGGTTACTAGCAAATGCATCAGAAAACTTTGTGTTGTAGTTGACTGCCCCAGCCAAAATTTTAACTCGTGCCACTTGCATGATAGTCCGCGCGCTAACCACTGCAGCCACAACAGCTTGAAACTTTACTTTAGCTATACATTAAATAAATTCCCATTGTTTAAATATTAAAAAACATTTGGCTCAACCGGGGTATGAACACACAGTACTCATATTTCAAAGCATGTTCCACTGAGGCACTTTCTACTTATTATATTTAGAGCTAAAATTTTGTTTTATGTATTTACACCTGAAAATATGTCAATTTATAAAAAATAATTTAAATTACTAGTATCATTACAACTAGTTGTATGACTGTTACAAAACGTTGTTTTTGGCTAGTATCGTTACTAGCCTCATTACAACTATTAAGACGACAGTCCTTTGTTGACTAGTAACGTTACAACTACTAATATGACTGTCCCAAAACGTAACTAGTTATACATTTAGCTGCAGGGAATGAACAAAGCAAATAAACACTAACACACTTAATTATTTCGTTTACATTTAATATGATTTCAAATCACAATTGCGTCATGTTGATTTTACATTCCTTTTTTCTGTGTGTATGTATGCAAGTATGTATGTATGTATGTATGTATGTATGTATGTATGTATGTATGTATGTATGTATGTATGTATGTATGTATGTATGTATGTATGTATGTATGTATGTATGTATGTATGTATGTATGTATGTATGTATGTATGTATGTATGTATGTACGTATGTATGTATGTATGTACGTATGTATGTATGTATGTATGTATGTATGTATGTATGTATGTATGTATGTATGTATGTATGTATGTATGTATGTATGTATGTATGTATGTATGTATGTATGTATGTATGTATATATGTATGTATGTATGTATGTATGTATGTATGTATGTATGTATGTATGTATGTATGTATGTATGTATGTATGTATGTATGTATGTATGTATGTATGTATGTATGTATGTATGTATGTATGTATGTATGTATGTATGTATGTATGTATGTATGTATGTATGTATGTATGTATGTATGTATGTATGTATGTATGTATGTATGTATGTATGTATGTATGTATGTATGTATGTATGTATGTATGTATGTATGTATGTATGTATGTATGTATGTATGTATGTATGTATGTATGTATGTATGTATGTATGTATGTATGTATATATGTATGTATGTATGTATGTATGTATGTATGTATGTATGTATGTATGTATGTATGTATGTATGTATGTATGTATGTATATAACTCTTTTGTAGTTCTTTCATTAAGATTTTTGTATTTCTGTATATTTTTTCTAAAAGTTAGAAAAGCCTTTTCTAATTTAAGATAGCGATATGTATGTATACATATTTGTTTGTAGACACATGATCTGTGGAACATCCAATTCACAAACACATATGCAAGCAGGCATGAATGAAAAGAATTAACAGCTGTATATGTGCCTGATCTACTTTGAAATTACTTTTTTCTTAATTTAATCATCGCCGCGGACAAAAATAAATTTGCTTTTAATTAAACAGCTGTAAATATATATTTTTTTCAATATAAATACTTATGTATGTAGTGTCTGCCGTGATGGAAAATTCAGTACTATTGTATTATTTTCAGTACTTTAGAATTTTTAAAATACCGTACTACCCTATGACACAAAAAGTACTTTTTCCAGTCCGTAACGTTAAAAAATATTGACCAAATTTATAATAAAATCAAATACTTTTAAAGAAACTACTAAAATTTTTCTCTGGCTTATTAATTTTCAGCCCATTGTTTTCAAAAGTACAATCTTCAAAAATCCTTGATTTCTCTATTTAAAGAAAACAAACCACTTCAAACCTGTAAACATAGAGAACCTATCAGAAAACTATTTAACTGATATAAGAGATTGCTATAGGGGACTACTTAAATTGCGGTCTGCCGATTGAGCCTAAATAAAATGGAAAGCAGTTCAATTCGCTTATTGATAACTTATACTCTCTTACAACCAAATT
This sequence comes from Panzeria rudis, assembly GCA_956483635.1. NCBI lineage: Eukaryota > Metazoa > Arthropoda > Insecta > Diptera > Tachinidae > Panzeria > Panzeria rudis. Next base: position 85,698,154 of record OY101449.1, read on the forward strand.
AGTGGGACCTGTTCTGTGTTTTACTCGAAATGAAACTATGAAGTTTTCATGGAATTGTTGTCACACCAAATATTTACAACAACATTTGTTATGCGATCCTCATTTCTAGTGCAATAAGGAATAAAATTCTACGAAAAATAAACAGTGCTACCATCAAAAGGTGCTTCACAAAACCGCGGATATATAAAAAAATATGGGATACGGTTGACCTTGCAGGCTATCCCTGGCTGGAACTTACCGCTAATCTCAACCCAACAAAAGGGGTCGAAAATTTATAAATTTTCTATCACTCCAGCTTTTTGATACCATAAATAGAGTTTTTGTAGAAATTTCGAATTCTACAAAGTTCTTTTAGAATCAGCTGAAAATCGATTTGACAAGAACTTTTGGAGTCATTATTCGAACATTTCCGTCAACATTATCTCTCGAACGAATCAGTCGGTTTTAATAAAATTTGCAGCAGCCGATTTTTTTTTAGTTTAAGAGCTGATTAGATTCGATCGATTTAATAGTTTACAATTTATTTGAAAAAAAATTTTTTTTTGAAAACTATTTTCGAAAATTTTAAAAATCTACCTAGCCGAAATCTAAGTAAGATTATTGTATTTAAAATGCCGTAAATCGGGTTCCGATCGGTTAAGCCATTCTTAAGCTATGAGTGGCTTACATACATACATACACACAAACACTCACATACACACACACTCACATACACACAAACAAAACACAAAAGTAGTCAGAATCGATTCTCATGACCTCAAAACGTCGAAAATAATAACGACGGAAATTCACCAGCATGATACAAAGTGCTGAAGAGGGTTGCCAACGGACGCGCCAGCGCCGAAGAGCACTGCTTCAAGACCAGTGCTGGAATACCATCCGGCCCAGAAGACTTATTTATATCGAGATCCGCTAAAACCTTTTCAACTGCACACGCTCGAAATAATATGTTTAGCATAGTTACAGATACCCCTCAAGCACGGGAAGTGTTTGATTGCTTTCCGCCAAGTCAGAATTACTTGCAAATAATTCAGCCAGAACGTTATCTTTATCAACCGAGTCAATGAATATTAGATCATCTTTTAAGAGTCGGAATTGAGGAACTAGTGTTATCCTCCTTTATGCTAGGAACACAGCTGGGACGAACAACGAACTTCGGCCAACACGACGAATTCGTCGATGAAAATTCGCTGTGTAAATTCGTCATATGAAGCACAATAGCGACGAAAACGTAACAGCTGTTATAATTGATAAAGCTGTTTACTGTTTGTGCAAAGTGTGACCATATTAAAAAAATAGTACATACTTAAGAAAATAAACATTATTAACAACACAACTAGCACCAATTTGTATAGTTAATTATAGTTAATACCGAAACTTTTTATTCTGTATAAATTAGAAAGTTAATCGAAATAGTATTTTCCAAATTTAAAATATGTCACCGCTATGAATCGGAGTTTCCCGTCCCATATCTTTTCAAATTGAATGAAAATGTTACTTAGTTTTATAAAGCGTAACGAAAAGATATAGTACCATAAATTATGCAATTGTTTGTAAACCGATTTCAATACCAATGGAAAATCTATTTTGTGTTATAATAAAATGATTTTTCGCCATCGAATTTACTTCTGCGATTTTGCACTGAAATTGATTATTTGTCTTTTAAAATAGATTTGTTTAAATAATATCAAAATATGAAGAAAGCTCATTTTCAATCCACACGATAAATTTAATACTTTCGAGATGAATTCTTTACTGTGTATATCATCGATGAAACGCGGACGCAAATCAAAAACTTCACTTTAGTAGAGATGAAATCGTATATATATAGTGTCAAAAATAGGTAAATATTCCACTTTGTTATATCTTTTTAGTTATTCCGACTCTACTTTTTGATTGGTGCTCTTGTAACGCCATCAATAGAGTGATAAAACACTCCTATATTTATGCGTACTGAATCCAATATTCCAGTTCTATTTATGCTTTATGCTAATTGCATGCCAAGTTTTTATTAGTCATATACTCGTAAATGTTCAAGTTTTATTTTTGCCCGATTGAATAAAATATATTCAATTTGTGCTGTTATTTTCACTGACACTGTATGTATGTAGAAATACTCTTACGCCCCTTTTCACAGTGTACGGTTAAAAGTTAACGTATAATTTAACGGGAATTTTTTTATACCGAATTTGTCGTTAAATACCATGATAACTTAATCACATTGGGAAAGGGGCCTTTAATAAAATAAATGACTTTTTAGTTTAAATGACTTTTTAGTTCTTGTAGGTTTTATCAATGTATTAGTTATGCTGACTTTAGACGACATGTATTTTACATCTGACTTGTCAAATTTCCCACTGCAAAAGTGATACATGCCGTGTGAAACATTGTCAGATGACATTTACAGAAGCAAAGTCAGATGAAAAATTTTCAATTAGAGCGTGTTCTATTTTCATCTGACAAGGTATCTGACATCAGCTGTATTAAATTACCAAAAGTATGGTTTGGCTGAAAAAACATTAAAAAACAAAGAGCGGTTTATATATTTACGAAAATTGTGCAAAAACTAATCTGTTGTGAACACTCAGAGGTTATGTCAGATGTAATTGCACATGTACGTGTAAAAGCAAATATTATAAACCGTCTGTAAATTGACAATTTTGACAAACATGCGAAGCTACATATGTCTCACACACCTAACAAGCCATATGTAAAAAACATGTCGTCTAAAGTCAGCATTAATGCTAAAAAGTTTCGGTAAGTTTCGGGTTCGGCCGAATATTAGGTTCGATTCGGGTTCCGCCTCAAAAAACTGGTTTCGGTCGGACTCTATTAATTATTATCATACATGGGAGTAATTCATTAAACGGACTAATTAATTGTCGATTTCAATAGCATTAATTAATAAGTAATGCCATTTAAATTTTTGGTATTTCCATTACGTTAAACAATTATAGTGCTTTTTCATGAAAAGATTTAATTACTAAATATTTAAAAAACAAAATCATTATCATTAACTACTGCTCAGAATTTCTCTAAGCATTACAGTAAAATTCGCTTATAGTCCACTGCCTCATTTGCACCCTTTTTGTGGACTATAAGGCGAATTGGACTATATCTTGATTTTTATATAAGCCAATTTGTGGCTTATATGCGAATAATAAAACTAACGTTAAGAAATTACTTCCTTATTTACTCAATTCACAAATATTGCAATTAAGATTGCTAAAATAAAAACAATTTTTACTTCAATATGAGTAATATTTTCATAAAATTATGATTACAAAATATATTATTTTTGGCTTTTGCATTTTGGATTATATCTTCCATAACTTGCATATATTTAAGATATTTCAAACCAAATCTTGGTGGCGTATTAGCGAAAATGGACAATAGGACTAATGGACTAAATGAAAAATATTTTGCATGTATTTTACTTATAGATGTCAGAAAAACTAACATTTTGGAATATATCGCTAATTCTACTATAAGCGGTGTGGCTTATAAACGAATTATACTGTAAATGTTTTTATGTATTTGTTGGGACGAAGAAAATACATAATTTACAGACGAACTTTAGGTAAGGACATGCCACGTAGCTGACATTTATTGCAAGTTTTCTGTCGACTTATATTTCCAATTTGTAAAAATTTGCCGGAACATATTCATGAGGTGCGAAGTTTTATAAAACATTCATTAATAGATTGATAATTTTAACCAGTAAGACATATTAATTCCAATTTTCAAAGCCTTAATTTTACTTTTTTAATACGATAGTGTAATGCAAGAGGGAATTCACACTCATATAGGTCTGAGAAAGTTGTGTTTTTTTATATGTATGGAGTTTGCTATTATAGTTCATATTAGAGATTAGAAACAACGCAAACACTTTCGTCGCCTTCAACGATCCGTACCTTGTTGGTTTTTTGACGAACAATACGAAAATTTGCGCCGCATGCTGTTCTGATGTGGACGCATTTGAAGAAAGATTGCTGTTTTAATAAGAAAAGTTTTAAAATACATAATTACTCAATTCACAACCTACTGTAGATTGTACATTGTATTAACTACCACTATGGTAGTTGTGAACGCTCTGTTGTGTCAAAAACAATTTCAAACAAAAACTTAACATTAAAAACATAGAAAAGTTTGAGAGTAGTTAAAAATCGGTAAAACTGTTATAAATACAAGAAGTGGCTAAAAAAACACTTTTTTTCGCGAAAATAGCGAAAAACAGCAAAATTGCTTACAAATTGCTAACTTGCATATATTTAAGATATTTCAAACCAAATCTTGGTGGCGTATAAATGAAAATGGACTATAGGACTAATGGACTAAATAAAATATATTTTGCAGGTATTTTACTCATAGATGACGAAAAAACTATCATTTTGGAATATATCGTTAATTCTACTATAAGCGGTGTGGCTCATAAACGAATTATACCGTATCATTATATAAAATCACTCGCACTATATTGCTTTTGAAAAAAAAGTGGCCGTTGAAAAGAATATAGCGCATATAAACAATAGTTCAAATTCTGGATGATTTTGTAAATTAAATATGGTTCGATTTTGAGGTATTCTGAAAATCTCGATTCGAAATTAATTACAAAATGAAAATGGGGGAAAAAAGATCTGAAAAATTTGTTGCCATAAACGAACCATTCCAACAGACCAAGAATCAAAAACAATCGCATACATATGCAGAATTTGTACATGTGTATGCAACATTCGAAAAGAGCTTACAAAGTTGCGAAAATTCGCGAAAAATTCTATAATTGAAAAAAAATTAATTTTTATAAAAAATCGCTAAAAATTTAAGGAATGAACAAATTTGGTTAAACTGCGAAAATTTGCAAAAACTGACGCACATCTAGGAAATAGCAAAGACTAATATTTATTAAAAATCGGTAAAACTGTAAAAAGCCAAAAACTGACAAAAAAAATTCACTTTTATCGCAAAATTGCAAACAAGCCCTAACTTTGCTTAAAAATACCTGAAATTGTAAGGAATGTCAAAAATTCAGAAAAAATCGCGAAAATTCGCAAAAAAATTTCTAATATCGAGAAGATAGAAAACTCTGAAATTGATTAAAAAATCGGTAAAACTCTAATGAAAGCCAAAAAACTGAAAAAATCACTTCTATCGCGAAAATAGCGAAAAGTTACAAAATTGTAAACAAGCTCTAACACTGCTTAAAAATAGCTGAACTTGTAAGGAAAAGTGGCGAAAAATTGCAATATCGGAAATAAGCACTAAAATTTATTAAAAATCGCTAAGTTTGTAAGGAATGCCAAGAAATAGGAAAAAATCGCGATTTCGGCATATCCTAATATTGGAGACTTTTAATGAATTTTAAATAATTTTCGGATACAGGAAAGAAGCCGCTAATTTATTTTTACATAATTTCACATTGCCATGCCAAATATTATTTTACTTTTGTAAAATATTTGCTCTCATTTGTTTTGCATCAGCTCACTTATTTTTCAAATAGCACAGTAACATATAAGGAATTGCTCTAAAGGTCATATTTTTTAGTTATTCAACTTATATATTTGTATTTATATGAACAATTATTTTTTCTTCAATTATAATTGGTAGCTGATAGATTTCATTGTTTTTTCATTACAAGTATTTAAACAATTATAATTAAAATAAAAGCATTGCCATTTATTGGTAGATGAAACTGTTTTCATTATAACTACGTAAAATAATGCCAATGAAAAAGTCCCATGTCTGATTATTATCCATATTTATTTCAAATGCTATAAAATAAAACAATAATTAAAGTAAAAGTTAACTGTTTTTACTAAAACACTTGAAAACTAAAAACAAAGATGGTCACTTGGTACTGATTTGTTCGTCGTTTGCCGGCGTAAGGAATAGAAACAAGTCTATTCAGAGTTCGCCGCGTATGGCGAACTTCGTCCGACGCCGTTATTATGTGTATTTTCATATACACAAATATGTTTTATTTTTGGCGAGAATATTTGCGGCCAAAAATTCGTCGTTCGTCCCAGTTGTGTTCCTAGCATTACTCTTTTACAGTGTTGCCAGAAAAGTTTTGCCTCATGTTTCCAATTTTAAGAATGTTGTCCCCAAAAATCCCCATTTCAAAAGTAAAAATCCCCAATTTTGTCCACAAAAAATAGTCTTTATAATAAGCACCATCATTCAATAAAAATAAAATTTTTAAGTCCTCTTCGTACTTTATTATGTTTAAATACTAGCATTATTTTGATTTAGCCATATATGAAACTACCCAGTAAAAAAGTTGCTTCCAATAAAGCAGGTTTCTACTATTATGGAATAAAAGTAGCGCTGACAATCCTGCTGATATCGCTGCTGATTTTTGTATGGCGAGTTCCCGGATTGGAGTACTACATTTTTGCTCACAAAAGCGCTTTTGAAGCGCTGAAAATCATCAACATTTTCAGCACTAGAACTGAAAATATATGAAAAAAATGGTTCGATGTGGATTACTCTGTTCTGCTGTGTATTTTGAAAAATTAAGTTGATGTTAATTTTTCCCTTGTTCCTTGGAATATTAATCATGGCCAATTCTTTCTGAATATAACGTTACGAACCTTAGCCTAATAATCAATTTGGATTCACAAAGCAAATACGTTCGAAATAATCATACTAATAAACTTACCCTTCATTCGCGCTTAAAACCCTGATTTCGATCAGCACTATAAAATCAGCTTTTTTGTATAGCTTGTGTACGAAGATTTTGTATAAGTGAAAAGCAAATACTTTTCTCGGCTGAAAACCTGCATTGTTGTGACGCTATGAAACAGCTTATGAACAAGCTCATATTTTGAAGCGAATTATAAAGCGCTTTATTTCTTTAGTGCTTCAAAAAACATGACAATTTTTTACTGGGTAATGTTAGCATAATATGTAATACGCATATTATGCATTTTGTACTTCTAATTAAAAGCAAATTGTCAATATTTTATTCCACTCTATAGTAAAACATTTTTTCTAAAAGTAACAATAAAATTTAAGAGAAATAAAATAAATTAAATGCTTTTTTTTCTGCCACAAAGTTTTAAGAAACCTTTGCATTTTGCGATTCTCAAAAACAGAAAAACTGTTTGTTTATTATATTTTTTTGGTTTTTTGTGCGAGCCAGATGTGTACTGAAGCAGATTAAAGCTACGATAAAGCCAATTATTCCGCTCGGTGAGAGGTTATATACTTCACTTGGAGTCATCAGTATTCCTCTAAGAAAATCCACGCTGTGAGCAACTACTGCCGGGTAATTGAGGAGGTCCCGGCATATCTTCTTGAGTTGCATGGAGTCTCAGAGTTAGCAATAACAAATTGTTGTTGTCAGAGACCACTGTCTCCGGGTAGTGGTCTGAGATCATTTTTGCTAATTAACAATAAATGTCGAGCAAGCACCACCTAATCTCAGGAACTATTCTTCTCTTGGACGTATCCACGTGAGATTAATCTACTTTGGGCTCCCCTGTTGGTTAGACAGTCAGCCCACTCTCACTAGCATTGCCAGACACGCAGGATAACGTCAGTTCATTATGAGCGTCAAGTTTATTAAGATATCGTAGTCATACGTTGGTAACATGTAAACAACACTTAAAATTGTTTGACAAGAATGGAGATTTTTGAAGTTTAGTTTATTTGTAAATATTTAAAATAGCCTTGCCACACATGAAAAATATTTCTAGAAATTTTATGCAAGTGTGTGTAGTATTAATTTTGTGATTATGTGCTCGAAATTTGTGCTGATTTCAAATAGAGGCGATGGAAATCTCTTAACCGTATATTGCAAAATTACAAAAATATACAAACAATTAGCTAAAAATGGAAACAGCCCCTTGATTATTGATTCATCTTCTATAGTGAATATGCCGCAAATTCGTGAAACTTTTTACATACGGAAACAAGTTCCAAAGTTGATTAAAACTGTCAAGAATACCAAAAACTCACCAAAAACATATACATCGCGGAAATGCAAAATATTCGTTAATAATTGCTGATAATTTCACTATTATTGCATATTAAACAAATATTTCGGAAGTAAAGAAATTGGACAAATTCCAAAAATCTACAAAAACTCTAAAAAGTGCAAAGACTTGTAATAATCATGCCTATAACGAAAATGTCGAAAATTCACAAAAATCGCAATATTGCCAACAAGCCCTAAAATTGCATAAAACTCGCTAAAAAATGTAACGACAGTCAATATCTCGGGAAAAATCGCAAAAAATTTTTAAAATTCTCTAGAGCTTGCCAAAATTTTAAATATTACAAAGCGTAATAAAAACGTAAAAAAAAACTGGAAATATTACGCTTGTCGTGAAAATAGCGCAAATTGCTAAATTTTAAACAAGCCATAATTTTTATTAAATATCGCTAAAACCGTAAGGAATACCAAAAATTCGGTAAAAATCGCGAAAATCGAACATTGTTTAAAACTCGCAAAAACTGCAAAGAAGATGAAAACTTTTCAAAAGTCGCTTTTATCGCGAACATTGCAATAATTCGTAACTAGTTGCGAAATCAAGAATAAACCCTAAAAGGCATTATAACGTCAAAACTGTTTAAAAAAAACTCAGAAAAAACGCGAAAAATTTCTAAATCGATTGAAAATATTAATAAATTAAATTAAAAATCAGATAGATCGCGAAAATGGCGAAAACTCCTCAGAAATTGTTAGCATCGCGATATTGCAATTATCTCCTCCATTGACTCCAAAAACTCCAATTAGGTTTGAATAGCCCGCCCTCTGAACACAATTCATATTTTGTTTTGAAAATTAATAACGTTTAATTTTTTTCATATGTAAAAAATGGGATTTTGTAAAGCAGAATGGTACCACGATTTTTAGCTTAAATGTCAGATCTCCTTTTTGTCAAATGATATGTCAGAAAACAAGAGAAAGTGGAACCACCTTATATACTATACCATGCTGATTGCTACAACTTTTCAGTTGAAGAAATTACATTATAATTTAAAGAAGCAAAGGGATCGATATGTAAAAAATTTTCATAGAATCTTTTAAGCACTTATTTTGCTAGTATGTATAGATAAATAAATAATGTAAGAAAATTTCTTTAACTTATTTTGATCCGAAAATGAAAACAGTTGTCATTCCCTCTGAACTTCCTGGACCAACATCAATTTAAAGCCTAGTGTTTGGACACACGTCCAATTTACACCGCGATGCATTAAAAAAAAAATTAAATTCATTAATTGAAACACTATTTTAAAATAATCGAAACACAATTGGAAAAAATTAATGTTTATTAAAAGCGCTTATAATGAAAAATCCCCAAATCCCTCCCCACGAAAATCTGTCCCCAAATAGAAGTTGAAATCTCCGATTTGGGGACAAATCCCCTAATCTGGGTACACTGCTCTTTTAACAAATGACCAAAAGCTCTTGCTAGCCCGAGGGGCAGCAAGAACTTTAGCACGAAGACGCTGCTCGTACAAAGCTTTTTCACGCCTTAGTACTCTGGCACACGAAGATCTCGCTTGTTTGCGCAGCGTATCAGTATCGGTGTTTTTTGTTACTACGCCAGGCAGCGTTGCCAACTTTTAGATTTCAAAAAGCACTGAAACAAGTAAAAAACGCGTATTTCTTGAAAAAAAGGACTGAATTTTATTTTATTTTTTGTTTTATTTAAAAAAGTTGTTATATACCTTCCTGTTCTGTAAATCGAGCCGATTTAAAACGAATCGTTTTAGAAAAATTAAATCCTCTAAAAACAAAAATTTTTCCGACTTGTTTGTAGTTTTCTATTTTTTAGAGCTTAATATATCATATCCGATATTAATTCATTATATATGATCATCATAGTTATTGCTACAGGTTTTTCATAGAAATGAGCGGGTTATCATAAAGAAAAAACTGTAAGTTTTGAATCTGTTTTCATTCCGGTGGCGTGTCATAATGTCCAGTGACATAATGTCCATGTCCATGGACATTATGTCACTACAAAAAGTGTCATAGCATCTATGGACATTATGAGACTTTTAAAAGTGTCATAACGTCTATGAGTGCAGTGCAGTTAAGTCCATGGACATTATGACACTTTTTAGACTGTAAAGATCTGTGCATAATCAGACTTCGGCCGGGCTTAAGGATTTTCCTTATTGGTATATCGAATAGCGGCTTCGCTGAGCTGAGATTTCCTGCTTGGACAGGAGAAAATCCTTAAGCCCTGTCAAAGGCCGGTTAAGCAAAAATCGTTACTCATCTAAGAAGAGAAAATCGACAAGCCCGACAAGCAAGAATCTTTACTCAGCGAAGCCGGTTTTCGATATACCAAGGGTAAGAAATCCTAAAGGCGGCCGAAGGCCGCCTACGCAGACACTCTTTTGTAATAAAAGTAAAATTTCTTAAAATTTCCAATTAATTTTCAAATATTTCTTTAAGTCACAATATTTTGAGTATGGTTGACGTCATGTTTTCTATGGTTGACGCTGTTTCCAAATTTTTGTTGACGTCAATTGACTTTCTTTCCCACCATGGTGACCGGACTCAAGGATATAAAAATATATAAGCATATAAATATGTATGTTTTAATTTGTTTTCATTTTTAAAAGTATGGACATTATGACACATTTACAAGTGCCCATACTGTCCATAATAATAATAATAATGTCATAAAGTCCATAGACATTATGACACTTTCAAAAATGTCATAATGTCTATGGACGTTATAACACTTTTTGGATTGACATAATGTCCATGTCCACGTAAAACGGCCCTATGCAAGGAAAAAATAGTTTTAGAGCATGAGAATTATAGAAAAAAATAAAAATACATTATTTAATATTTTTTAAGCAATTTGAGGCACTTTTAAATGATCATCCACGTAACATTTTGCTCTCCCTCTTTGTATGTTTAATATTTATTTCAGATTTTCTTCCCTTTCTCATTATTAATAAAAACCTTTATCGCTGAAAAGAATATACTTTTTTTCGCTTTTTATTGAATTTAAAAAATACTCAGCTAGAGTATTCTGCTGTCTGTAATAGAACGGATAGCAAATAATTTTGTGTGTTACTATTTTCTTATGATTTATTTTTATATTATTTATATTTATGAAATCAATAAAAAGTTTTATTTCTTCGATTTTTTTAAATTTTCGTATAAAGTCACACCCGTCACATTTTAAAAAGAGTTTTTTGTTAAGAAAACTGATTTTTTGTCAAACAGTAAATACGTAATACAACTAAAAACACTTTGAACAGGCAACAATAGCAAAATTATTGTGTACGTTATAGTAAAAATTTTACAGAATTTTTGCTGAAAGTAATAATTCTTTAAAACTAAGATTTGTAAGGTCACACTCGTCGTAACTTTCTGACGACCATTCTGAGCAGCAATGGTGTCCTTTCAGTGTTATACCCGTTATTCAACGACTTTAAGCTTAATGGCCTTGCGAGTCGCAACCTTTTTTAAGTAAACAATTTTATATTCTTTATTTATAACAAAAAATATGTGTAAAGTGGTCACACCCGGTTAAATGGAATTACTCATATGTAAAAAACCCCCGATTGCAAAGATCTTATGTACCAGATTACAAAACCAACGCGATTTTGTGTTAGATCAAATTGTGTGCTTGTCTACAAATGGGGTGTCCGCCCGCAATTTTTCATAGTATCATACCTTTCATGTTCTTTCAAATAAAATATTTTGAAATTTCTTCACCGATTTTCGAAAAAAAAATTTGGAATCAAACAGCAAGCAAACCCTTTCAAAAAAGAGAGAAAAAAAAAAAAAAAAAAAAACAACATTGAAAATCGGTTCACAAATGACAGTTATGCCAATACAAACATAAAAAAGACACACGAATCCATAACCTCCGTTTTTGATGTCGGCTAAAAAATACAGAAAATTACAAATACCTTTTTCAGGATACTTTGGCATTTTAGAAGGCTTTCTAGTGGGAAGCTATGTAATTTTTAATCAATACTTATTAAGAGGAGACTGACAACTTTCGAATGAGACGACATTAATATCCGATGACGCGCTCTAAAGTTATTCAATCTTGAATATGACGAACTATAAAAAGAAACCATAAAATATATCTTGCTAGTTCTAACGCCACGTGATGCGCACGTAAGAATAGAATATACAAAAAAGTTTATGTATGTCAAATTTCGGGAAAAATGGGGTTTGACAAAAAAGACAAAAGATGAAGTACCACTGATTGCTCGAATCAATTTTTGCATTATTCTTCAAGACTGCAAAAAACGTGTTCTGGAAATAGTTGCATTAGCAAAGAATTTTACAATTGAAAAACATATTTTAGATAGAGAAATTAATTTTTGAATTTTGAGTTTAGTGCCACCGTAAGAAATAAAAGCACCAAAAATTAGACTAAAAAAGCACCGAGCACCAAATCCAAAATTTTTCGCGTCGAAAAGTTGAAAAAGCACTAAAAACGGTGCGAAAAGCACTGAGTTGACAACGCTGACGCCAGATACTGAATGCTAAAGTAAATAAATCAATATTAAACGAACTTTGAGTGATTTTCTGCAGAATTACTAAAAACATTTTGGAAAGTTTGTTGGAAATTGTAAGCTCACAGAAGCTGTAAAAACTTTAGAGTTGTAACGACTTAAATTTATTATAACGCTACGCTATTATTGGAACCATGAAGGAAATGAAAAATCAAAAACATTTAGACAGACTGTAGCTCAGGGTATGTAAAATTCGGGGCAGCTAAGTATAGTACTGTAACTTGCTTGTACTTAACGATAAGTTCCTCTCGCGAATTTGGGAACAGAAATGAGTAACATTACGGCAGGTTATTTATGAAATGATATGGAGGTTTTAAAATTAAATTCTTAGCTAAATAATTACGGTAATAGTCATCAATTAGTTTTTATTTGATCTCTTAATGTACATATAATAACTATAAACTCTTATTTGCCTGAATTCATTTAAAATTTTTTTAAAATTTGTTTTAGAATTGCTGTGATATTAATTTTTATTTAAAAAATGTTTACATTAATAAAACAATGAAAAATTCGACAATTTTCATTTAACAAATCTACTTAATTTTGAAAATCAACTTTTCCCGGGAACGCGTTTTTTTATCCCCGTTTCCCGGGAAGTGCAAAAGTCCGGGAAATCCCAAGCCCTAGTAGCGACAAATAAAATTATTGTGCCACAAAAAACAAAACTAATAAAACACAAACAGAGGAGAATAGTAAAACTAAACTACTCGTATAGTTTTTTATGAATGAAAATACGATATTTGAGCGCAGTTTTTTTCTTGTTAAATACCAAAAAAATAAACAAACCAAAAAATACAAATCTTTTTAGAACATAGTTTTGTGAAGCCGTCATATAAACCAAATTTCCAAAAATATATAGAAGTACTATGCGAAACACACAAAAACTTTTAAAATGTGTAAAGTGCAATAAAAAAGAACTGATTATCGGAATGTTTGATTGATGTACAAAGTACATGTTTCAGGGATGCAAAATGAGATTTTATAAATTGTACTAATTTTCAAGAAATTTTTACTTTTTTCAGTCCGAATGTACTAAATTCTTCTTCCATTATTTTAAAATATTTTTTTAATCAAAATCAACAATCAACAAAAAAGGCACATTAAAGTGCACTTGCACTAAGTACTTATGCTGACTTTAGACGACATGTTTTTTAAAAATATAGCTTGTCAGGTATGTGAGACATATGTAACGTCGCATGTTTGTCAAAATTGTCAATTTACAGCAATTTATACGTACATGTGCAATTACATCTGACATAACCTCTGAGTTTTTGCACAATTTTCATAAATATATAAAGCGCTCTATGCTTTTTAATATTTGTTCAGTTAAACCACACTTTTGTTAATTCAATACAGCTGATGTCATATGCCTTGTCAGATGAAAATAGAACAGGCTCTAATTTTTTCAAATGACTGCTTCTGTAAATGTCATCTGACAATGTTTCATATGTTTCACACGGCATGTATAGCTTTTGCAGTAGGAAATTTGGCCAGTCAGATGTAAAATACATGTCGTCTAAAGTCAGCATTATACGTGATGATGCTGAAGAAATGGGTAGGACCTTTTCTTCCTGAGTCCGAAATTGAGTTAGCTAAATTTCCTAAGACTAGAGAAAGCCATGCCGTTTGGCACTATTAGAAACGATATTTTCAAACACTATCGGCAGAAATCTGAAGACAGGTGGCGCAAGTTAAGCAAGGTGGCTAGGAAGATGTGGCCTTGCTACAATGAAAAGCGCACAACACAATTAACTAACAGAAACCGTAGGGACATCTCGAGGCTCGTCGCAGTACTGACGGGGCACTGGGCGATCGGCAGACACGCTAGCAGGATAGGCCTTTCCTACAATGCGTTCTGCCGTGGCTGCCGGGATCAAAGTAATGAAGAAACAGTTTTTCACTTTCTTTGCGAGTGCACGGCCTTGCACCTCTCGAGACACAAAGTCTTGGGCAGTAATATACTAGACGATCTATCAGAGCTAGCAAAAATTGGTCTAGGTGACCTGATTAGGATCTAGTACCTACAACCGGATCCGAGATCTGGGTTCGAACCTACAAGGGTTGACACTGACGAGTGGAGTGGTCTATCAAAACGGAATCTTATTGATTCTACTTGATTGCTTGCGTGCAGTAGGCAGCCACGTATACCAACCAATCAACCAGACAAAACTTTGAAAGGAATGGCGTTTTTCATTATTTTCACGAGTGAAAAACTGAAAATCTTGTGTATAAAAAAGACATTTTGGAAAGGAGACCCTAACTTCCACAAAGCGTTTCATATGACGGAAATTAAGGTTCCTTTCTCTCTTAATGTAGAGGTTGGGAAAATCGCTTTTAAGTCGTTTCCGGGGTCAATTTAGGGACAATTCCACTTGTAAAGTGGGAATAACGGCTATTTTGGTTCTACTGAAAATTCTTGGTAGAAAGATAAGCTCTCTTTTCATCAGGATCTTCATATATGTAGATAAATTTAACAATTAATATTAATGTTTGTTGTTGTTGGGATCTGAATATAAAAGGATTATTTAGGATATACTTCTTGCTAACAAACTCTTAGTCATATCTAAGTTGTAGCAGCACGAATTAGATGACTTCAGGAAATCCGTTGTCTGGGTTAGATTGGAGACAGTCGAAACAAACAGTATAGCTCTCTTTGGTTTTCATTATATTTTGATATCCTTTCCATATTTGCTGATCAATATTGAATGGATAATATTCCTCTCGCAATCAGTTTATTTAGTCGAAACCTATCTGTTTATCAACCAAATTTGGCGTGGAAGACCGGAAAAACGTTCCATATTTAAACAAATCCATCCCGTCACTCTCAAAAGTTTTGAAATATGTAGTGGTAAATTAGTCATTGAGGTGCTATTTCATTTGACTTTCAAATAGTGCTAAAAAAGTAACTAAAAATAACTATATATATATATATATATATATATATATATATATATATATATATATATATATATATATATATATATATATATATATATATATATATATATATATATATATATATATATATATATATATATATATATATATATATATATATATATATATATATATATATATATATATATATATATATATATATATATATATATATATATATATATATATATATATATATATATATATATATATATATATATCTATATATATATATCTATATATATATATATATATATCTATATATATATATATATATATATATATATATATATATATATATATATATATATATATATATATATATATATATATATATATATATATATATATATATATATATATATATATATATCTATATATATATATATATATATATCTATATATATATATATATATATATATATATATATATCTATATATATATATATATATATATATATATATATATATATATATATATATATATATATATATATATATATATATATATATATATATATATATATATATATATATATATATATATATATATATATATATATATATATATATATATCTATATATATATATATATATATATATATATATATATATATATATATATATATATATATATATATATATATATCGATATTTCGTTATGTGAACTGAACCAAATACCTAAAAAAAACAGTCATTGGAAGATTTAATGCGTTATATGAAAAAGAAAAATTAATAACAGAGAGGTGTAAAATTATATCACAAGAATTATTCGATTTATGGACTAAACTAAATATTCCGAAATTGGCTACCAAATCTATAAGAAGGAAAGTGGAATGTTTGATTCGTGCATACCAGAAAGGTATCAAAACTTCAAAAACTGCTGAAAAGTTTGATAACAATTTTAATATTTCGTTCGAAAACATTGCACCAAAATCTGAAATAAGTGTCCAAGATTCAGACTCCGACTCTGTCTCAATGCTCGATGATTCATTTGAAGATGATAACGATTATATGGAACCTTTAAGACTTGGAATAACAAAGCGATTAACAATTCCAGCACTAACGTTAGTAAATAATGCCAAAGTAAGTACTAGGAAAGCAGCAAAAATATGCAAGGAACTGGCAGAATCAGGGATCGATATTGCAGCTCCTTCACAGCAAGCAACTTATAAAGCTGTTTATAAATCTGCAGAGAAAAAGGAAGAAATGATGAAACAGTCTTTACAATATCAGAATTGGTGTCTCCATTTCGATGGTAAAAAAATTGGACGACAAGAAGTACAGGAAGTTGTTGTAAAAAATTAATCTCAAGAAATAAAAGTAGCTGCATTAGTTCTGGAAAATGGGAAAGCGATAACTATTTTCAATGGCATCAAAGAAACTCTAGAAAAATTTAATTTGATGAAGTCAATAAAAATGATAATTTGCGACACAACCAGTGTTAATACAAAAAAAACTAAAGGTGTTGTAACACTACTGCAGAACCATTTTGAATAAATTTCTCTGCAACAACCGCAGTACATTGGATGTCAGCACCATGTGTTGGATTTAATACTACGATATGTAATGGATGTATCATTGGACGGAAAAACCACCTCACCAGATATTACATATGAATTCGTTTCAGAGTTGATAAGCAATTACAATACATTAAAACACGAATATCAGCAAAACGAGAAACGGCTATCTATATGGTGGAAATTTAAAGTGGCGTGATGATATACAATATTTATATGAACTAGGACAGGCTTTTAAATACTATATGGAGCACAATAAATTTCCATTTATAAACTTTAAAACTATACCACCGATTAATAATGCTAGATGGAATTCTAGAGCAATTCTTGCGATTCTAGCTTACATACTAATTCCAAAATATCGTAACAAATTATATGCAATATGCGAATTTATATGTGGCCCTTGGTACAACATTTGGTTTTCAGACCATTGTTACAATAAAAATGACTTCGAAGCCTTAAACAAATCATTATCGGGCTTTACTAATGCTCAGAAATGCTTTCTAAGACATTGGGTGAAAGATGAATCAAGAATTCCAAAAACACAACGCAGCAACATTTGTGCGGAACGCGCCGCACCACCAAGGTCGTACAAGATATTTTCCCACAATGCAAATCAACACGAACTCTTAATCTTAAGTTAATTTCACTTAACAAAGATAGTTTTTAGATTGTGATTCTGATTATAACCATATAATTACATTAAGGGCCATTATTACAACTTGACAATAGCTAAAAGCAGGCTTTTGTCGGACGGGTAAACAGTTTATCATTATTACAAATTTACTTTAACCTACCAGGTAGGATGCACCTGACTTCAACTTATCGCTCACTTTCATTTAAAGTAAAGTTTAAATAAAGGTAAACCTTTTATTCGTCCGACAAAATCCTGCCTTTAGCTATTGCCTAGTTGTAATAATGGCCCTAAGATATGTAAATAGTTAAATATGTAATTATAAAATAAAAAATTTTTAAAAAATAAAAAATTTAAAAAAAAAAAATCAAAGGGCTTTCAGAAATCGGCTTCGACGCGGAACGTTTTTGTTCCGAAATGACCTGAGGAAACATTTTTCGGTTTCAGCAGAACATCGGCTACAGCGTGGTGATAGGGCCTTATTTTGGTTGTACCCTTAATGTACATATATACCTTTTGTTACATAAGTGACAGCTGTACTAGAATTTAGAGCGCATGTCCAAAATAACGGAAAAAACGGGCGTATAATAATATGTACATATTACAAATTTGGGGTTATTGTGCGAGCTTTAACAACCGGGACATTTACTATGTACTCCAACATTTAGAATGCAAACAAACACAAATGCAAGTTATAAATGAGAACAGAACGAAAAATGTGGAAACAAAACAAAAATGTAAAAGAGACAATGGATTTAAAACCCAGCGAAAAGCTACTACCATCTACCAGGAGTAAACAAAACATAAGTGCAATAAAAATATTTATAGTGAATAATACTATGGCCACAAATCTACAATACTAAGGCCGAACCAAAAGAAAGAACGTTGAAAACTCCACAGAATAGAAGACGATAAAAGTGTAGTCGTGCTGCATGAAGCGTTTTGGTCATAGTGTCTCTCATCATATGCTCGAAAATATATGTATGCAGTGGGATAAGAAAACAAAACCATATGATACTTATTTTTTTATGATATAAAAATTATACATTTGAGTTATTCACAAACTATTGTAGAAGTTGTTGGTAATTTTTTCATCATGTTTCGAAATAAATGTTTATACATACTAGGGTATTCATATAATCAGGCTTCTGATTTAATCGGTTAATCGCTCGATTAATTAATCGAGGTTTTGGTTTAATCGCTTAATAATCCGTTCATTTCGTTATTAATCGGTTAACGACTAATAAAGTTTTTTCATAAATTAAATAATTTAAATAAATAAAAACGCATAAATTATTTATTTTGAGTTTATTAGTAAAAAAACAACATAACAAACATAACAATTCTTGAACTAAATCAAAAAAAATATCATAAATATGTATTAATTAAAAAATAAACAAGTTTGCGATATTATTTTATTAGTTATAGCAATAGTTTAAGATCTTCCTCAAAAAAAATCTTTTAGAAAAAAAACAACACTCAAAAATAATTATTAATCAAAAGCTTCATAATTCCCTCAAGTTCAATTATTTTAAAGTTCAATGGTTTTAAAGTTTTCCTTAAGTTATGGTCACTAAACACACTTCTATGTTTGTATAATAAGCACACAAAATATATGTTTATAATACTGCAAAAAATTAAACATTTTGTTAATTAACTGAAATTAAACGGTTTACGGCCCTTTTAACAATGTGCGATTAAGACTTAACATTGTTATCCAATGGATTTCTAATTGTACAAAGGTGTAGAACAATAAAATAGATTCATATCGAATACAAATTATTTGCCGGCTTTTGTATAAGTTTCTAAGCCTACTACGCTTATCTTATTCTTTTGTGATTTTCGAAAATATTATTATTTGTAAATTCTCAAATGGTTTTTGAAAGTCCGTGCATAAGATAAAGGGTTTGTGACTTTTCAAAGTTTTGGTTGAAGTCTACTGACGATTTGGTAAAGCGTCAATGAAATGCGTATAGACATTGCTTAACTATCAGCAAATAGACTTCATTTAAAATAAAATTATGACAATATGTCAAATAATAAATTTCTTAATGAATCAATTATATATTTATCATTAAGAAGAATGTATTTTCTGGTGTTACTTATCACATATATAAAAGATTTTTACAAATTAATCTAACAAATAGAATATTCCCAGACCTGGCCTCAATACAACTATTTGAAGGACATATAAAATTCAATCGTATAATTATAACGCACTTTTGTATGAAAATTACCAACAACAAAAATACAATATTGTATAATTAGACGATTACACAACACATACGACGTTAATACAAGCTTGTGAATGAATTGAACAATTATTTTACTTACTTGTGCTAACAGCACTTAGTTATTTTGCTGTTTAACTGCGGTAATTCCAACTATTTTGTACGGATATATCTTTTTTTACTTTTTGATGTGTAAACATCAAAATCTTTTTCACAATACAATCACAAATTTTGAGTAAGATTAATATTACTTGAGAAAGATTAATATTACAATTGTAATAACGCGGTGTGAGCTGTGTATAAGTGTATTAGTGTAATCATACGGACAACAAGAAGTACAGAGAAACTTAACAGCTGCATAGAAATACACTAACACTGGCAAAGGGAGTCTCAAGATCAAACCAAAGACTATAGATTTATAATCTATTGTCTTTGATCAAACTAATGCAGTAAGGTCGTACGTTTGTTGGTTGGTGCTGTGTTTGTTTTTGAATTGAGTGAGTATTTCGGCGTTGCCGTTTTTGATTCTGGGATTTAGAGGATTTTGTGTCCAGTTTTTCGGTATTCAGACCCGGTTCGACTCGGTTTTTGAACCCGGGTTTTTTGAAAAAAAACCGGTTTTTCGGTTTTACCGAATTTGTTGCTGAACTTGGTGCGATATTTGGCTGACGGTTTATTGACTGCGTTTGTCTTTGACTGTTGGTTATTTTGCTGTTTAACTGCGGTAATGCCAACTATTTTGTACGGGTATATTATTTTTTGCTGGTGGATAAATAATACTATTCTTTATGTCTGCGGGGAAGCGGAAGGGCGATATGCCTTTTAGGAGTGAGTCAGAGGTGTCTGATGCGAAGCTTATCACTTTGTCGGGTGTGGAGGAAGGTACGAGGGTGAAAAAGAAGCGGATGAAGCCCGGTTCGCCGAAGTTGAAACGGGTGAGTGAAGAGTAGAATGTTTCGGTAGAAGGTGAAATGTTTCATTACTAGATGTTTACACATCTCCTCTGTGATCGGACACACATTATTTTTTTTATTACATATGTATACATATTTGAAAAAGAACAAGTAGGATTTTATCGGACGGATAAAAAGTTTATCATTATTACATACAACTTTACTTTAACCAGGTAGGATGAGCTAGCCTTTAACTTATCGCTCACTTTAGGTTAAAGAAAATTCGTAAAAATGAGAAGCTGTTTATCCTGCCTTTAACTAACGCCAAGTTGTAATAATGGCCATTATAGATAATAAATTACAATAGTATGAACAATAAAATACATATTCAATAATATTGTATAATGTATGGAAAACAATTTTTATTTACTTTTCAATAAAGCAAGCCTACTGTAAAGCAGTAGAACTGAAGTGGGTGGTTAGGGCGGTAAGTTTAAATGTAATACAAAAAAATTTTGTGTTTTAAGAGAGGGTAGTTTTAATCATTTATTTATTCTTTTCTATCCTCGATATATGGGAAAACTGGAAAATGGATCGATATTTAAGTGGCAAAAGCAGAGAGAATGCACACAAACACGTTCATTCTGGCATTATAACAACTATTTCCATTTTTCGTATTCTCTTATGTTCCACATTTTCAACATTAACAGGCGCCGCTTTCAATTAGCTGGCACAACATTTGTATTTTTGTTTAAATAAAATGCATAGTATGTATGCATGGTATGTGCTATAGAAAGATAAAAGTACTTGCACATGAATACTCGGAGTGTTGTGAACGAACATGTTTTGTGATTTCCTTTTTTTGCAAAAAAAGCTAGTCTAAAAATTCCATTTAAACAGATGAGTTACTAATATTTCTGTAAACCTACACCAACATTATGGTGGAAAAATCGCTTAAAAGGAAGAAAAAAATATTTATGATCAAGGAATTTTAAATTGCATACCTACATGCATATTGGAATTTATTTTTCGGATAAATTTGAAACTAATTTTGCAGCTGATTCAAAGATTTTGTACAAATGAATTTGTTGTTGTTCTATGTATGTACATACATATGTACATATATTAATGAAGAAAAAGGTAATTAACCTCTTTCAAAATGTTATAAGGCCAAAACCAACAACTACGTAAGATACCAAGCAATAAGTGTTGCTGTTTATTTACAAGTGAAATAGTGTATATTTGGGTCCAGTAGGTGGTACGGGTCAATGCATTTTTAAATAAGGTAACAAAATAACTTTTTATACTACATAGACATAATTGTATCCTGTTGAATAAAGTCCAATTTACACGCTGTTGCAACATCAAAAACATATGGGCGCGGCATCAGCAAATTGTTTTAGATAAATTGTAATACTACTACTACTAGTATAGTAAGTTATAGTATTAGTAGTACATAGTAGCATAATATCCTTAATTATTTAGAAAGAGGCCATGAATATTTATTTACTTTTGTTGTACTTTTAATAGTTGCGTACACCAAAAGTGTAAAGCAACCCTATTGTTTTCGCTACGCTGGCCGTCTGTCTGTCTGCCTGTCTGTCACAGGCTGTTTTCCCGGGAACTGTAAGAGCTACGGACCTGAAATTTTCACAGAACAAATATATGACAGTTAAAAAGTAAAGGGTATTCTAAAGCAAGCAAGGAAATATTTTGTATTACTGATGTAATATTCAGACACTTATATATAGACAGTTTAAATTTTCAAAGTAAGTGTTAATTGGTGTACTCTGTAGAATAGACTACACCAGGCATGGTAAAGTTAGTACGATTGTAGTTTTTTTTTTTTTTGGTACTATTGAAACCAAAAAGTACGATGGTACTACCGTGACTCATTTTGTACTATTTGTTGAATTTCCCAATTTGTTGGGTGGTATCCATTGATTATTCAACAATAATTTAACTCTATTTTGGCCCTTAACTTAATTCCCTCGTAAGTCCACTTAGGCGGATATTTCGTGAGTGTATTTGGGTACTTATTTATGGAGAATACATAACAGGTGGTCTTGAGAGCATAGCTTATAATGTTTGCTTGTTAGTGTTCAAGGCCAAATATCAACAGCGATGCGATACTCTATAAAAAGATCATTGGTTTTCTTGAATAAAGGCGTATGTCTTAAAACTGTTTTTTTAGTAGAGCAAAAACAAAATACATATTTCTTAAAATGTGTCCTCACCATGAACATCTTTGAGTTTTTAAACACTTTCGGCATATATTTGACAAAATTGCTTTGTGTAAAAATTTCCGACAAAAATTACGTAAGAACGAGATCCTAGCAAGGATGCATAAAACCGCATATTTCGACATAAATAACATTTACTAAGTAAAATAGAAAAAAATAACCTTTAAAAAGATTTCAAAATGTGTATCTCTGCTTGTATGTTTGAATAATCCATCACACAGGAATACTTAAGTCGTAATTACTGAAAATTTATGGAATCAATATAGAAGTCAGGTTATTGTGCATGAAAAATAGCGAGAATAGTCTATGATATTCCGAAAATTTTCACTCTCATGGAAATAGCGCTTAAAATAGAGCTATTTCGCATTAATAACTCAAAATCTACGTAAGTCGACTTACGTAGTTATTGAAGAAAACCACAGAAATGTCGGATTTCAAATTTTAATAGAAACGTATCTTGTGCTATAGCTTGTTTATCCATCGTGAACGAATTAAAAGAAATAGTAGGTTCCTTGTTATAAGGCAGAATTGAAGTTTCATTGAGATTAGTTGAAATTTCAATTGTTTGATTTTTGGACATTATTTTAGAAAACAAAGCCATATTTGATCTTTGACACAATGAGCACATAAAATCAATGAAAATCGTGCGTCTTACTTGATTACATACAACAATTCAAAAAGATTTTAGTACTATTTGAGCCGAAAAAATACTATTTTAGAAGCTCATTGGTACGAAATGAGTTTTTTCATTATCATCCCTGGACTACACCAATTAACACTGCTATTTAAAACAATACAAATTAAAGGGTGTTCTATCAGTTAATGTAATTTTGACTATGCAATTTAAAAAATTTACTGTATCTTGGAAACCGTAAGAGACAAACTCATGAAATTTAAAAAAACGCTAGAAGTAAAAAAATTCAAAACTAAAACATGTCATAACGAAAAATGGCAAAAAACGCCAAAAATTTAAAAAAGTCGTCAAAACGAAAAAAAAGCACTAAAACCTAAAAAATCGCTAAAACTAAAAATATCATCAAAATCTAACAAAATCGTCAAAAATGAAAAAAGCAGAACTAAAAAATCGCCAAAAAAACCAAAAAGATCGCCGAAACAAAATAAATTTCAAAACGAAAAAAAAAAACGCTATAACTAAAAATATCAAAAAAATCCAAAAAGCGCCAAAGCTGAAAAAAGCGCCAAAACTTAAATAAATCGCTAAGACTAAAAATATCGTCAAAAAGCGAAAAACGTTAAAATAAAAAAGGTAAAACTTAAAAAATCGGCAAAAAACGAAAAATAAAAAAATCAGCAAATCAGCAAAAAAAAAAAAATAGTTAAAAGATAAAAAATAAAATTGAACAAAAAATCTAAACGAAAAAATTGCCAAAATGAAAAAAGGGCAAAAACGAAAAGGGATATATGTGTATTCGTACGGAACCCTTCTTGTGCGAGCCAAAGTCGCACTTTACTTAATTTTTTATGTTGTCATATGTGTAAAATATTAACACGACCTACTTTTTAGTGCCGCATGTTGTAGGAGAGTGCTAACTTTTTTATTTAATATTGCATTGTGTAAACTTCTATAATGATATTTTCCTCAAGATAAAAGGATGAAAAAATTACCCATTTCCGTAACTTGTTTCTTTTTCTGCGAATTTAAACACAAAAATGTTTTTTCATTTAAATTTAAGTGAATAAATATATATTTTTAGAAGAATTTTAACTATTAGGTTATTAAGTTATTTAGAAGAATATTAGTTCATAAATGTCCTTTAAAAATAGGTTTTGAAAAAGCATGGCAAGTATTTTTTTCAAAATTATAAAAGATATATATATATATATATATATATATATATATATATATATATATATATATATATATATATATATATATATATATATATATATATATATATATATATATATATATATATATATATATATATATATATATATATATATATAATATATATATATATATATATATATATATATATATATATATATATATATATATATATATATATATATATATAT